>WNLO01000116.1:0-92723 GCA_021398005.1 Sporothrix luriei | reverse complement strand
GAATCGAGTACAGAATCGAGTACAGAATCGAGTACAGAATCGAGTACAGAATCGAGTACAGAATCGAGTACAGAATCGAGTACAGAATCGAGTACAGAATCGAGTACAGAATCGAGTACAGAATCGAGTACAGAATCGAGTACAGAATCAAGTACATAATCGACCTGCGTAAAAGAGAGCCGCGAGCTGTAAAGGCACAGACTGTGCGTTGCCTGAAAAGGAGATCCCCGAGTTGGCCAGTCGTGCAGAGGAAGTCGAGATGCAGTCCAAAAGCGCAACGATGCAGCGAAGAAGGAAAGATATTGCGGGGCATGTTCGCATGTGTATGGCACGCAACAAAGACTGCCCGAGAGACGGCTCATTAGGGCCGTGAGACCATCTGATCAGTGAGATGGCGCATGGGGCATCTTATCAATCGACATATGGCAAAGGGCAGACTTGGTCCATTTTAAGATCGTAGTTAACGACCCAGCAGTATAATGCTATGCAGGACACCATGCCCGTTTTGTCGTGCGTCGCTCATGCCTCTTTTGTGGGAGGGGGGGACGCTTTTGTCCTCGTATTTTGGAACGACGACTGAAGAAAGACTCCATATATTCTTCTGTTCGTTTTACGCCCTCCATTTCGAAGTGACGCCCACTTGCCAGAGAACGAGAAATCAAATGTGGACTAGAGTCATCACACGAACCAGTCCAAAGAGCCAAGCATTCGGCAGAGATCCACTAATTATGCCGCCTCTTGGTGGAGACAAGAAGGTGAGGAAAAAGAAAAAGAAGAAAAGAAAAAGAAAAAGAATGTCGCATGCAAGTGGAAAGACTACGGCATAATTTACACCTGGGATTCCTGCCTGCCGATTGCTCGAAACATAACCAGCACTGACAGAGTAGAAGAACTTACTTCAACAAGGCCTTCACACTATACCGTGATCGAATTCACCTTTCTCACGACGTGCGGTGGTCGTCTGAAGGAACGAGAAGAACAAGCGGCGAGACGACTAGCAGCTTCCTTGCAAGCGCGACCCAGTTTATTGGGGATGTCCATCGATTTTCGGGTTGGCACCTCCTTTTATCTTTTTAGTGAGCGAACGCTGATAGACATCGACCATTCAGGACGCGCGCATTGTCAATCGTCAACGTTGGCAATGGTGTCATGCCGTTTACAACGGGGTTTATTGGACAGTGACTCCTGTGTCCCGAAGCGAAGAACTATAATCGCCACCTACCCACCGCCCCATCAACGCTATGAATACGCAAAAAGAAACGTACAAATGTTGTTCGGAGACGGCGTTCCGCGCCGGACGATTGATAAGACACCGAGAACAAAAATCCGACTGGACGTAAAAGGAACAGAGAAAGGCACAAAATTGACTTCAGAACAAAATACGGGGTGGCAGGGCGACCGTTATGAAAAACAGCGCTTCTCATACGATAATTACCAAGCCGATGGCGTCACGCAAGCCGACAAAGACGAGCCTCGCTTGGAAATGCTAAGAAGGAATCTTGACGAGACACCACATTATGACCGGACGTGGGGTGCGTTTTGGAGCCTTTGTACTCACCGTTATTTTTCAGCTGAGACGAATATTTGGAAGTGCCTGGCGGACCAGGCAGACTTTATCTAGGTCTTGATTGCGGTGGGCACAGCACAGCTATGAACTGGATCCGCGGTCGACGGACAACGCTGTCCGTCTAAAAGAGTGCAAGATCAACGGGCTTGCAAATTAAAATAAAGAAAACTAGTATCACATTATGCTTCGACGTTTTATGATTTGTACAAAGAGTACTTATTGAAAATAAGCCCAGTTGTTGGCCGAGAGACATAGCGACTGCACTCCATATGACGAACTCTTGTTCTCCATCGAGATCCTGCCGCAGAACCGAAATAAATACCGAAATCAAAGCACCACCGGCCTATCTGAACCTACGCTTTCGAACGCCACCAAACTCAAACAGGTAGGCGACCTCTTCCTCTTGCGAGCCTGTCTCAAGGGTGGCAACACCGAATAGTGGACCGCAGCCTCGTCGTCCTTGATTTCGATGATCTGTCCAGTTTCGTTACAGCTGCTGGGAACAACACAAACGTCGTCACCCGTGCTTGCGTCGGTTTCTGTCTTGATGACAGGAGTGTGTGTGTCGTCAAAATCCCAAGTCAGGGCCGGCGGTGCATGCGGCACGGGACGCAGTGGAAGTATTTCGAGGATGGTGTTGATCCTGGAGGCAGCCTTTGCCGCGGCAAAAGCAACCTGCGCTGCTGCGGCCATGTCGATGCCTCTCTCCTCCTGGCTCAGAGAGACAATGTCGAGAGACCCCAGGATGGGCGACGTTACGGCCGCCTTCTTCTTTCTCTTGCTGGACGAGCCGACGCTGTTGCTGCTGTCGCTCTTGACCCTCTTTCTGGTCCCGTGCGGCCTGGCCTTGGCCTCATCACCCGAAAACCCGTCACCCAGAAACGGCACTGGAACGTCTTGGAACAATGGCTCCTGGTGGACTGGGTGCAATAGGTGCTGGGATCGGAATGCACGACCAGGCGAACCGTCGACGTAACGATATGGCGGCTCCATCTCAGTGCGTGCATTGGCCCAAGTGTGTCTTCGAGAGCTGCGGACCTTCTTGAGTCTTTTGTAACCAGGCGGCGGCGCCGCATCGTAGACATCCCGCTGTGAGGGACGCTCCCCCGAGGTGGCCTCCACACCCATTGCCTCTTCTGCAGGCGGCGACGGAAGAGGCGAGAACAACAGGGGCAGGTTGGGCCGAGAAGGTGTCCGCAGCGGGTGCCCGGCGGTGTCGGCATCGGATTCAGCGATGGAGTCGGTATCGGCTCTGTTACCTGTATTTCGTCCCCCACTTTGTTAGTGGTCTGATTGTAGCTCGGGTCTGATCGAAGACTGACAGGTTTGAAGTAAACACTTGCCTGCAGCCACTCCTGACACCATTCCTTTTGAGATGTAACCTGCGCCCTGTCCGTGTCGCAGATAGAACGAGTCGTCCTGCTCGCAAGCAACATTGGAGTCCGTCGACATAAGGTGGCGCACGATCTGCTGCCGTCCATTTGATGAAGCATCAGTCCTGAGAGATGGCAGCGTCGTTTCACGCTCGCGCTTGTCTGCATATGACAGAGGCATTGCGGCGACGATGGACATTGGGTGTGAGCAACTGGATACACGGGGACTGAATAGACCAAAATGATGAAGAAAAGGGGTCGAAAAAAGGGGAAGTCTGTCGTCGGTCGTCGTCTTGGGAATATGTCCATTGAGGAAAGAGCTTCCCTCGAAACGGAAGGAGTTCTGGCGTTGCAACGTGTGTATTCCGGATGAAGAAGTCACCATCGCCCAGAAGGGGGAAGGAGCGAAGAACCCCATTGATATCGAGATCTGCATCGATTGGCAAGAAAGGCGAAGAATTGGCAGTGTTTGATATAGTATTCTGTACAGAAGCAGTGCGCGATGCAATTCCAAGAAAAAAACGAAGTAAAAAGAACGACGGCTGTCAAGCCATCGCATACTGTTTTTCCAGATCCCGCTGACGCCAATATGGTCCCCAAATCCCACGACATACGAACAAAACAAGGAGCAAGAAGACGAAAGAAGAAGATGACAAAGTACATGAACACACGCGAAACACACCCAGCAGATGCAGCCCCTCGGCTCTCTCTCTCACTTGGCTCCCTTGCCCTTGGCCTCCGTCTCCGACAGCTCGCGCACAATGATCTGCGTCTTGCCGGCGCCGCTGTAGTCCTCCTGGCCCGTCTCGAAGCCGGGCGCCACGCCCATGGCGAGGTAGCGTCCGTTGCCGGAGAAGGACAGCGCCCAGACGCTGTTGGGGATCTTCTGGTACTGCTTCATCCGGCGCTTGGCCTCGGCGTCCCACAGCGCGACGGTGCCGTCGCCGCCGCCCGACGCAAAGGTGCCGTAGCGCGGGTGGAAGGCCAGCGCGTTGACGGGGAACACGACGTCGCCGCCGCCCTCATCCTCGGGCGCGGCCTGCCGGTGGCACTTGAAGGCGTACTTGCGGGCCTGCGACGCGGCGCTGTCCTCGAACCACTCGACGGCGACGCGGCCCTCGATGCTGCTGGTGGCGTAGCCGGCGTCGTTGGGCATGCAGGCGACGGCGCGCGTCAAAAACTTGAGCGAGGACTCGCGCTGCTGCCAGGGCTTGACGGCGGCGGGGTCGGCGGGGGTGCCGGCGGCGAAGAGGGCGGCGATGGTGGGCAGGTCGTAGATGTGGACGAGGCGGGCGGTCATGGCGACGACGACCTTGGTCGGGCTCGTGGCCAGGGCATGGACCTTGCCGGGCAGCTGGATGGCGATGGAGCGGGGTTCGTCGGGGTGGCGGCCGGCGGCGGCGGCGGCAGAGGCGACGGAGACGTCGTGGAAGTGGATGGTGGCGTCCCACGAGCCCGAGACGACGAGGCCGTGGTCGGCGCTGTAGGCGATGCAGCTGACGCCCTGGCTGTGGCGGCTCAGGACCTGGAGGGCGCCGGTGGCGAGGTCGATGCGCCGGACGGCGTGGTCGAGGCCGGCCGAGAAGGCCTCGGTGTCGTCCTGGCCGAAGCAGACATCGAGGACGGGGCCCGGGTGCGGGAACGTCTGGACGAGCGTGCCCTCGCCGCCGGCCTCGCCGTTGTGGATGTCGTAGAGGTACACGTTCTTGTCCCAGCAGGAGGCGAGCAGGCGCGTAGATTCGGTGCCGGGCGCAAAGTTGAGGGCGGAGACGGCGTCGCCGGGCGCTGGCGCGACTTCGAACTGGACTGGTTTGGGGGCAAGGGATGGTCAGTCGGTGTGGAGGGCATACGCGATGCATTGAGTAGCTTGGAAGCACTCACCTGGCGCCATAGTGGTGGGCGTGTGTGGTGGGTGACAAGCAAAGGCGTCCGACAAAGAGCAGAAGCCGTGACAGTCGGCTGTAAACACGGCGGTTGCGACGACGTAAATAGAGATGAAAATCGGCCGCCCGAAAAGAGGCACCAAGCGCGCTGACGCTAGGGCGATAAGATAAGGCGTGGGGTGGGTGGCAGTTGGTGGCAGGCTGGCAGGCGCTGTGGGGCCTAAATGAGCTCTCCAGCACATCGTCCCTTACAAAGATGCACTAAAGGTTTTCCACCGTCTTCCATCATCACCAGATTTATATCACCTTTGAGACAGGACCGCACACTCGGAGGACGCACGAAACGGACATTTGACGTACCCAAAATTGATACATCGTACCCATACTCCCTCGACTAGGCAGCCGCCCTTCCCCATGCCGTTCGCCCAGCTCGTCCTCGGTAGCCCCGGCGCCGGCAAAAGCACATATTGCGATGGCAGTACGTCTTTGAGGTGACGATGCCGTTGGTCTGGCACGCGAGTCCTGTTACTGACACGTCGTATAGTGTACCAGTTTATGAGCGCGATCGGGCGCCAGTGCTCGGTCGTCAACCTGGACCCGGCCAACGACCACGCCAACTACCCCTGCGCGGTCGACATCCGCAACCTCGTGACGCTCGAGGAGATCATGGCCGACGACAACTTGGGCCCCAACGGCGGTGTGCTGTACGCGATCGAAGAGCTGGAGAACAACATGAGCTGGCTGGAGGACGGCCTCAAGGAGCTGGGCGAGGACTACGTGCTCTTTGACTGCCCGGGCCAGGTCGAGCTCTACACGCACCACAACTCGCTGCGCAACATATTTCTCAAGCTTCAAAAGATGGGATACAGGGTGAGTGGGATGACGGGCCCGTTGCTGTTTTTGTTTTCATATGACTTGCCTTGCTAAACTATGTAAACTTGACCTCCCCACAGCTCGTCGTCGTCCACCTCTCCGACAGCTTCTGCCTGACGCAGCCGTCGCTCTATCTGGCCAACATTCTGCTGGCCCTGCGAGCCATGCTGCAGATGGACCTGCCGCACGTCAACATCCTGACCAAGATCGACAAGGTGGCCGCGTACGACCCGCTGCCGTTCAACCTCGACTACTACACGGACGTGCAGGACCTGTCGTACCTGCAGGGGGCGCTCGAGGCGGAGTCGCCGGCGCTGCGCAGCGACAAGTGGTCGCGGCTCAACACGGCGGTGGCGGACATGGTGGAGTCGTTTGGCCTCGTGCGGTTCGAGGTGCTGGCGGTCGAGAACAAGCGCAGCATGATGCACGTGCTGCGGGTGATTGACCGGGCGGGCGGGTACGTCTTTGGCGGTGCCGAGGGCGCCAACGACACGGTGTGGCAGGTGGCGATGCGGGACGAGTCGTCGCTGCTGGAGGTGGGCGACCTGCAGGAGCGGTGGATCGACAGCAAGGCGGCGTACGACGCGATGGAGCGGCAGGCGGAGGAGCGCGAGCAGCAGCTGCGCGAGGCGCACGAGGCCGCCGCGCGGGGCGAGGCGCTGGGCGCGCCGGGGCCGTCGTCTGGGCCGTCGCCTGCAGGCCCGCCGGGCGTCGACGACGACGAACTCTTTGACGCGGATTTCCCGAAGCCATCCACGACGGACAACGGCATCAAGGTCGTCCGTCGGAGCAGGAATTGAGTATACGACGTGCCCAGGAAAGGAAGCCCTGCATAGGGTTATGGTCCTGTCGCTTCATGCACAGGTCTTGCGTCAGTCCAGGCCTGCTGCTTCACCTCCGTCATCCTCCGTGCCCTCGCCGTTGCCGTCATCAGCGTACGCAAAGTCGTCGTTCTCCTCCTCCTCGTCCTCATCGCCGTCGTCGTCGGACATCACCTCCGCCAACAGGTTCTTTGCCTGCTTTCCTTGTCCGGCGCGCTTTGTGGCCGCTGCCGACCGCGTCAGCAGCTCAAATGCCGACGCCGTGTGGCCGGCCATGTGCGCTTTGGTCGCGAGGACCAGCGCCCGGGCCTGGCGGATGGCCTCCTGCTCGACCTGCCGGATGGTGCCGCCGACGCGCGCCACGCGGAAGACGCAGGGCGGGCCGTTGCGGACGGGCACGTGGCGCATGAACGTCAGGGCGGTCCAGACATAACGCACATGTTCGCGGGTGATGCGGAGGATGAAGGTGGAGGTGGCGCGCGAAAAGTATTTGACTGTTGTGTTAGGCCACGGGTGTATTGCGCGTCCATATGGTACTTCGATTGGAGAACTTGGGCCTACCACTGAGCGTCCGCTCGACGGCGCCGGCACCGCAGTCGCCAAAGAGGGCCTTCGCCTCGGACTTGATGCCGCGCAGGAGCAGCTGTCGCGTCAGGTCGCTCTGTGTTGGGCGGCGGACGGCGACGAAATGAGGCTGTTCTTGGCTTTTGGCGATGCCATTGCGGTTCGTGGAGTCGGCCGTGCCGTCGCGTGGGTAGAGGATGTTGACCAGCAAGTAACGCTCTTTGACGCGGACCATGGCTGCGTTGACGGGACACGTTGCGGTCTCTGGCGGGTTCGTGGTACGTCGTCTGTCGTCTGTCGTCTGTCGTCTGTCGTCTGTCGTTCGGTCGTTTTTGGCTTTGGTGACGTGAAAGGCTTTGGCCTCAAAAGTCCAGTGAGCCTCAAATTTAAGTGGGTCAGAATTTTGGAGCTTGGGCGGACGAGAAAAGTGGAGAATAGCTGTACTTGTACCTGCCGTGAGCGGGGCCTCGCCCGCAGGTCATCCGCACTGAACGCCAACGGTCATATCATGACACTACGTTAATCAAAGAACAAGAGGTGTTTGCTACCCAACTGGTGGTCTCCTACGTGCTGTGCATTTTGTTGTCAATTGCATCTGCTGTCTTCGTACAGCCTTGGGAAACAGTGACGGAACACGTACGGGCTGGCAACACACAATCTCAGTCTCACGACGGCCATTTGTTGCATCGTCACGATAACTCCAACATCGTCCTTGTCCACCGACTCTACAGCAGACATCCCACGAATGGCATCGCCCACGACGCTTCAGGCGGCCATCCTGGTCGTGTCGACGACCGCCGCGCGCGATCCGTCGACCGACGCGGCCATCCCGGCGCTGAAGAGCGTCTTGGAGGAGAGCGGCCCATGGACGGTGGCCGAAACGCAGATTGTGACCGACGACGCCGCCGCCATTCGCAAGCAGATACAGGCGTGGACGGATATCGACGCGGGCAGAGACGGGGTCATCAGCCTCGTCGTCACCACCGGCGGCACCGGCTTTGCCGTCTCCGACGTGACCCCCGAGGCCGTCTCCGAGCTGATCGAAAAGCCGGCACCGGGCCTGGTGCACGGCATGCTGGCGGCCTCTCTGCAGGTCACGCCATGTACGTATTGCGTGTCTAGACTGTGTGTGTGTCTGTGATGCACTGTCGCTGACCAACAGTCGCTGTGATGGCGCGGCCGGTGGCGGGCGTGCGGAAACGCAGCATCATCGTGACGCTGCCGGGCTCGCCCAAAGGCGCCAAGGAGAACCTGCAGGCGATTGTGAAGATGCTGCCGCACGCGTGTGTCCTTGCCGGCGGTATGGACTCGCGAGCGCTGCACGCAGGCGGTGTGAAGAAACTCGAGAAGGAGGCGGGCGTTGGTGGTGGTAACGTTGCCGGTGCATCAGCAGCAGTCCACAGCCATTCACACAGCCATAGCCATAGTCACGGGCATGGCCATACTCATGGTGGCCACGACCACGGCCACGGCCACGGCCACGGGTTGGTTCGCCATGCTCCGCCGGCCGACGCACCACCGGCTGCGCCCCTCTCCAACGACCCGAGTCTGGGCCCGACCCGACGGAACCGGGCCAGCCCGTATCCCATGCTCTCCGTCGACGAGGCCCTGGCACGCATCCACGAGTTCACGCCGGGCCCTGTCGAGGCCGTGCGGCCGGTCAACGAGGACCTCGTCGGCCATGTTTTGGCAGAGGACGTCTACGCAGCCGAGGACGTGCCGGCCTTCCGTGCCAGCATCGTGGACGGGTATGCCGTGGTGGTGCCGAAACCCGGCGATGCCGGTGCCCACGCCGATGCCCACGCCAACAGCAGTCGCACGCTGTCGGGCGTCTTCCCTGTCGTGGCCGTCTCGCACGCGGCACCCGACGAGGGCAACGTCCTCCGCGCCGGCGAAATCGCCCGCATCACCACCGGCGCCCCCCTGCCGGCCGGCGCCAACGCCGTCGTCATGGTCGAGAACACGGTGCTGCAGGCCCTGACGGACGACGGCGCCGAGGAGAAGGAGGTGGCGATCCGCGCGGCGGCCGTGCGCGACGGCGACAACGTGCGCGAGGTCGGCAGCGACGTGCGCCGCGGCCAGCGGCTCCTGGCCCAGGGCGCCAAGATCACGGCGGTCGGCGGCGAGGTCGGCCTGCTGGCGTCGGCCGGCGTGCAGCAGGTGCGCGTCTGCCGGCGACCCGTCGTGGGCGTGCTGTCGACGGGCAACGAGGTCGTGGAGCACACATCCCGCCCGCCCACGGGCCTGCGCCTGGGCGAGGTGCGCGACACGAACCGGCCGACGCTGCTGTCGGCGGCGCAGGCGTGGGGCTTCGCCACGGTCGACCTGGGCATCGCGGCGGACCAGCCGCAGACGCTGGAGCAGCGGCTGCGCGATGCGCTGCGGCAGGTCGACGTGGTCGTGACGACGGGCGGCGTGTCCATGGGCGAGCTGGACCTGCTGAAGCCGACCGTCGAGCGGGCCCTGGGCGGCACCATCCACTTTGGCCGCGTGGCCATGAAGCCGGGCAAGCCGACGACATTTGCCACGGTCGCGGTCAAGGAGGCAGCAGCGCGCGATTCGAGTGTGGCCGGTGACGGCGACGTCGTCCACAGCACGCGCCGCGTCGTCCGGCCGATCTTCTCGCTTCCCGGCAACCCGGCCTCGGCACTCGTCACGTTCCACCTCTTTGTCCTGCCGGCCCTGCACCAGATGGCGGGCGACCAGCCGCGCGGCCTGCCCCGTGTGCCCGTCGCGCTGGCGCACGATTTTGTGCTCGACAAGGAGCGGCCCGAGTACCACCGCGCCGTGGTCAGCGTCGGTGCCGACGGCGTCCTGACAGCGACGAGCACGGGCGGCCAGCGCAGCTCCAAGGTCGGCAGCATGCGTGGCGCGAACGCGCTTCTCTGCATGCCGGCGGGCCCAGAGCCGTTACGGGCCGGCGCCAAGGTGGGCGCCTTGTTGATGAGCAATGTTCGGAGCGAGTTGTGACAGTTGCCATGACAGTCTGGTCAGAAGACATGTAAATGTACAAATTATGCAAATTTTCTACCTGCCGCGCCTCGAGCCACCGTGGTCGCGTCCTCTATTATACGTTATGGTTGTAGCAGGTTGTACTCCGCAAAGGAGATGAAATGACAAGTGAAAAATGGAAAGTGGAAAGTGGAAACAAAATCAAACGCCAGACAATGCCCTGTCAACCGTCTTTGTAGGTACAAACGATGCCAACATGTGTAAACCAAACGGGAGAAAGGAAGTGAAAAGGGAAAAGGGGAAAGGGGAAACCGGGACGGTCAAGCCAAGCATTGCCTGTCAACGATTTCCATTTTCAACATCAGAGAGGATGAGCAGAATGTGCTGTCATCCACGACTGTAGTCACCACCACGACAAAATCCCATCGCGTCCGCCTCCACCTAGCCAAGAGAGCGACGATTGTCAGTCCATCCGGAACCATCGTCTTCGTCTGGCCTGTGCGGGGACACCCCCCGTC
The DNA here is from genome assembly GCA_021398005.1 of Sporothrix luriei. Classification (NCBI taxonomy): domain Eukaryota; kingdom Fungi; phylum Ascomycota; class Sordariomycetes; order Ophiostomatales; family Ophiostomataceae; genus Sporothrix; species Sporothrix luriei. The sequence continues at coordinate 82,172 of WNLO01000116.1, read as the reverse complement.
GTCGTCTGCGCCTCGGCTCGTCGACACATTATTCCGCGCCAAACTCGGCGGCTTTGCTCGACACCAGCAGCCCGATAATCAGGCCAAACAGGCCCAGCACCGAGCTGAAGATCTCAATCACCAGGATCCGCACAAACAGCGACGGGTCCGCCGCGTCGGCCAGCGCGGCGCCGCTGCCGTTGATGCCGACGGCGACGCCGCACACGAGGTTGCACATGCCGACGGTCACGCCGGCCCAGAAGAGGGCAAAGCCCGTGTAGTAGGCGTCGCCGCTGTAGAGGTCGGCGCCGGTGACGGCCTGGATCTTGGACGAGAAGATGATGGCCATGATGACGCCGTAGATGGCGACGACCTCGCAGAAGATGATGGAGATGAGGTTCTTGGTGCGGATGCGGGGCGCCTTGACGCCGCCGCCGAGGATGGAGGAGCCGGTGATAAAGATGCCCCTGGCGGTGTTAGTGTTGGAGAGATCAAGTTCGCATACGAATGGAGACTGCCACCTACCATGCCGCGCCGACGACCGAGAGGCCGATGCACAGGGCAATGCCCAGGGACGCCCACGCATACGGCGACACCGACTCGAGGAAGGCGCCCACGTTAAAGGCCTCGCCGCTGCCCGTAAACAGCATGTCTGTCCATGTCAGTATTTGTTTGTCGTGTCCTGTCGTCATCCCATCCTGGGTCGAAGAAACGTACAGGCGCCCACAACTAGCAGCGCCGACCCCGTGCCGCCCAGTCCGTACGAGAGACTCATCGTGGCGGTCTGTCTGTATGTGGAAGGTCGAAGAGGAAAGGAGAAAGGAGAGAGATGACAGTCGCTGGTGCTGGTGTCCTCGTCCGTCCGACTTTATCTTGACACTTGCTATGCAGGTGAAGTCCTCTGAAAAGTAGCGTCGTCTCAGTCGCGCAATCGATGCCGTCCGGGGCAGATTCGGCCGTTGAAAAGAATGTCGTCGGAGAGGAAGGGCGCCCGCATAGATGGGACCGTTGGCTGGTGATGTCGAACGGTGACGTTCTGTCGGTGGTTTGCGGTCTTTTTCCAGGGATGGGTTTTGGAGGTCGACGCCAGTTGTCGCAAGGCAGCTAGTTAGTTGCTACCTCGAAACCGCGAAGCGGGCTGCTGGGCTCAGCCAATCAGACGGCGTCCTTGAAGAGCTCTCGTTTGGGAGCACGTGCACGGTCACGTGGTATTCAATATGTATTGTGGAAAGTATTCAATCCGGTCGAAATTCAACGAAACTACGTTTTGCTTATTTCTGTCTCATTATATAATACTCTTTGGTTTTGACGTGACGCTGTTGAAGGGATCTGAAATAAACGTTGGTGTGAGTGCATTTGCAGTTTCGCGAACCTCAGTGCTCGTCGTGGAATGTGAGTTGTTAACATATTTCTATAGTACGTTTTATATAACTAACTATAGCTTTGTAAAGTCTCATACAGGGAGAGGAGAACCAAACAAAATGAAGGTGAGCCAATGTGTGCTTGAAATATGTAAAGTCTTTTGGAAAGAATACGTTTTTAATTACGAATGTATTATTTTTTTTTTAAAAAAAAAAAAAGAAGAAGAAGAAAAGAAAAAAAGAAGAAAAAAAGAAGCAAATGTAAATGTTTGAACTCGAACACAACCGGCAGAATTAAAGTTGCAGTATACATATCAATACACTGTGCATGTTCGACTGGTCTACCTGTCAGATGGTTACTTGACCTTACATCTGTAGGTACCAAACTTGAACCTTCTTTCAAAGCCACCAGCCGAGGAAACCATGCAAATGCAAGACAATAAGGTTCGCCGAATGCATACCACATACTTCTTTCTTCCTTCCTCACTGATCTTATATACCTTTGATGTCTTGTATTGAATCTTCTTCACCACAGTTGCCAGAAGCTTCGCTCTCTCTCTCTTGGCTTCGTCCTTTTTATATTTATTTACTTCACCCCTTCCCTTTGTTCTATTCTTACATCTGTCCTACCTCGACAACAAACACACGCCAACGGTTCACCACACCTCCGTCCGTCACAATGTGCGGCTACGTTTACATCAAATATGTATCGACGCTCTGCGAGCTAAGCCCTCGGCATGTAAGGGCCATTCCCGTCGACATCTGGTGCGACCATGCCAGATCGATCAACAAGGCCTGTGATGGCTCGGAATCGGCGCCCAAAACATACATGCCGCATTTGGAGCCCGGGAGCCACGCCGAGACAGAGGGAAAATGCATCCACTGTGTGCGGAAGAAGACAAAGGAGTGATGCTCATGGCATTTTGAGTCTGTCATCGCTGTTTCTCTGCTTTTCACTTTGAATACCCTACTTTTTTGCTGGTAGCGTCACGATACTCTCTATTTACCGTCTGAACATCGACCTTTCACGAAGACGCGCTTCCACCAAACCGGATCACACACCGCCTCACGACTGGGCACTCTCTGCCATGCTATCCCGCAGCGGCTTGGGCTGCAGCCTCCGCCTCCTCGTCGTGCTGTCCATGCGCCCCAGCGTCTCGGCAACGGCCTTCTCCCGCGCCTTTTGCGTGACCAGCGCCTCCAGTGCATCCACCGCCTCGGCCGGCCCGTTGTGCCGCGCAAAGTCGTCGCGAATCCGTGCAGCAGCGGCACGGTAGTCGTGGCCCGGCGGGTGCAGGCCCAATGGCCCTTCTTTCTTCTTGTTCTTCTTCTTTTTCTTCCTGTCAAGTGCCGCCTCCTGCGCAGAGGCATCGCCGTCCACGATCCGCAGCACCGCCGCCCGCACGGCCGCGGCCGTCGGCGCCGCCGTGGCCAGGTCGATGCCCGCGCCGGCCCAGGCCACGCGGCTGCTCACGTCGGCCTTGTCCTCGGTGCGGCCGGCGCAGACCAGCGGCACGCCGCAGCGGAGGGCGGCCAGGACCCCGTTGTAGCCGGCATTGGTGACCATGACGCCGACGTGCGGCAGCAGGCGCAGGTGGGGCACGAAGGCGGCCGTGCGCACGTTGGCCGGGCGCTTCATCGGGGGGGTTTCCGGGGCGGCGGTCGCGTGGACAACTTCGACAGCTTCGACAGCTTCGACAGTTTCGACAGTCTCAACAGTTTCGACAGTCTCGACAGTCTCGACATTCATCTCGGCAGCGCCTGCAGTACTCGGCCCTGCAATTGTGGCCCCTTGGGTGCTGACAGGCGGATCACTTTCACTTTCAAACATGGCTTCGACATTCTTGCCAGTAACAATGACGAGCAGGTCGCCGCGGTCGGCGAGCGCCTCGACCGTCGGCTTCACCAGCAAATCGGTATTGGTCGCAATGGTCCCCTGCGTCAGATGGACGACACGCTCTCGTGAATGGGCTAGCATTTCGTCCCACCATGGCGGCGTGCTGTCGGTCGGCTGCACAGCGTCGGCCGGCGCTGCGTTTTCGTCACGGGGTGGTGCACCAGCCGCACCCGTGCTGGCATCGCCTGTTGTCGTTGTACCGGCCGTTGGGCCCGCCGTCTTGTCCCCATCCAACCAAGATGGCAGAAGCGGCCCCACAAACACGACGCTGCGCAGCATGTTCTTCCGCGGGAACTCAAAGGCCGGCGTCGTCATCATGATGTGGAGGTCCGGCGACCGCACGTCGTCGGCATAGCTGCGCCAGCGGCTGCGCGGCGGCAGCCCCAGCGTGCGGCGCTGCGCGTTGAGCGCCGCCGACAGCCGCGAGATGAAAAAGACAATGCCCAGCGCGTGGCGTACGCGGTTGCGCAGACGGCCGACGGCGGTCCGCGGCGGCTGCGCGCCGGAGCCCCAGGGCGGGATTTCTGGGTCGAGCGTCACCAGGGGGTTGATGCCGAGCGTCGCATAGGGCAGGCCGGTGCGGTCCATGTAGCAGCGGGCGGCGTAGGTGCAGAAGTCGACGACCAAGATGTCCGGGACAAACCCGTCGGCGGCGGCGGCGACGCCCTCATAGTCGCGCACCTGGGCGGGGATGCGGTCCAAAAAGAGGCGGCGCAGGTAGTCGGCGACCTTGGCGAGGGTGACCTTGCCGTGGATGACGTGGATGTGCTCGTCGTCGATGAGGGCGTCCGGGGACATGGGCACAAACCGCGCGCCGGTCTGCCGGACGCGGGCCTCATAGGTCGGCCCCGTCATCCAGACGACGTCATGGCCGCGGCGGACGAGCTCGCAGACGACGGGCTGCGTCGGGTTGAAGTGCCCGGCGTAGGGGTAGGTGGACACGAGGACCTTCATGGTGAGGGTTGGTGGTCGTGGAATGAGGTAGAGGGCGTCGGACGACAAAATAACGGGTGTATCGACACATAAATGTAGAGACGAAACGAGGCAGTCCAAAATGTCGGATAAACCAGAGCATTGGAACGAATGACGATGCCGGATCGCCGACCTGCCGAGGTTTCATCTCAGCCGTGTGTGCATCGACTGGCTGGGATTGTTGGAGTCGTGCCACTCGTCGGCACAATGCCGTGCCCGTCTGGTCGATGCTGACGTCTGCATTCTGACACTTTGTGTTGGAGGCGGAGATGAAAGACAACGGCCTGACGAACCAGGAGCCTGGGAGACGGGTCCCAAGCGGCTCGTCATAAAGACGAAACGAATTGGAGGGAGTGCATGAGACGAGATACAGAAAGAGGGCACAGTATGAGTAGATTATACCAAAGAAATAAAACAAAATCCAAATAAAGCATCAAGTAAATATGACTCGGGTATGCTGAATCGAATGCCATGGGTTTCGTCGACAAGTCCCAGCACAGATGGCCAAACAGATGGATCGTCAGTGCTCTCTTTGTTCGTCAGACTAGGCAGCAGTGTCATCAACTGCTGCCCCAGTATCCGAGGCCGCGCGACTCCAGAACGGGCCAGTCAGGTCTCTTCAGTGGCTTCTCTCGAAACCAAATGACGAGCGAGTCCGGTCGTCGTTCAAGACGCTGCAGGACCCGTGTATTGCTTCATCATCCGATCGTCTGTGTTTGTGCTTTCTGTGCCCGGGAAACGAGAAAAAGGAAACAAGCAGGGAACAAAAATCAAATCAAATAGACCAAAATTCTCATCAGAACGAAAACCGTCTATACTGTTAACGCCAATGAATGCTGCCAAGATTTCATGCCCAGATACGATAGACGCACCACCCCGCCGTCTATTTCTTCTTGCGCGACGTCGTGTTCACCTTGCGCTTCTTCTCCTTCTTGGGCATCTTGACCAGCCGCTTCTCGCGCTTCTCCTCCTTGACCGCCTGCTTGTGCGCGCGCTTCTCGTCCTTGTCGTCGAAGCGCCGGCCTCGCGGCTTGCGCGGCCGCCCAAACTCGTCGTCGGAGTTGTCCGAGTTGCTGACGGACGCGCCGTCCGAGTCGGAGTCGGAGTCGTCATCATCCTCCTCGGCATCGTCATCCTCGTCCTCGTCCTCCCCCGCCGCCTTGGGCTTCTCGCCCGCCAGCAGGTTGCCGTAGAGGCTGTCCTTGGCGTGCAGGGCCTCCGCGCCGCCGACCGGCCCGTCACCGCGGGCCACCATGCCCTCGTCGTAGATCTGGTGCAGGGACTGCGGGATGTACTGCGCGCGGAACACCTCGTTGTCGACCTCGAGCGCCGCCAGCGCGTCCGTGCTGTCGCTGTTGTCGCTGCCGCTGGCGGCGGCCGCCGTCTCCGCCGTGGGCCGTGCCGCGTACAGCGCCTCAATGGCCGCCGCAGCCGCGGCCGCGTCGGCGGCGGGATCCAATATGGCCGGCGTCGGCGCTGCCGTGACAAACTCAAAGACGGTGCGGTCGCGCAGCGTGTCGACGCCCTTGCGCCGGAAGAAGGCGCCGATGTTGTGCAGGTCCATGCGCAAGAAGTCGTACGTCTGCGGGTGGTCGTGGCCGACGCTCTGGGACACGTCGATGATGTACAGCGTGCGCTCGTGGTACAGAATGTTGTACTCGCTCAGGTCGGCGTGCACGAGGCGGCAGACCTGGTAGAGGCGCCGCACGAGGCCGAGCAGCTGCACGTACAGCGCGTGCCACTGCCGGGCAATGTCAGCGTCGGCCTCGGCGGCCTCGCTGTCCTCGCCGTCCTTGCTGTCCTCGGCAGTCAACTCCACGTCCCGCAGCCGCGGAAACGCGTGGCCGTCGGCGTCGCCCAGAAACTCCATCAGCAGCACGTTCGCCTTGAGCTGGATCGGGTACGGACACGCAATGCCCGCCCGGTTCAGCCGCTGCAGGTTGCGGAACTCCTTCTCGGCCCACTTCTTGACCATCTTGCGGTTGTTGCCCTTGTGCCCGCCGCCCCGGAAGCGGTGCTCGCCCGCAATGTAGCGCTCGCGGTCCACGAAGCTCAGGATCGACGTCTTGTAGATCTTGGCCGCCCGGTACAGCGTGCTCGTGTGCGTGCCGTCCTCGTCGTCAAACGTGTGCAGCGGCGCCGCGTACACGTTGGCCTCCTTGCCCGTCGAGATCACGCCCTGCAGCTCCGAGATGAGCTCCTTGCGCACCATCGCCTCCACGATGGCCTCCGTGCGCCGGTCGAGCACCTGGTCGCGCGTCGCGCGGTCCGCCTTTTCCTTGCCCTGGTGCAGCTTGCCGCCATCCTTGTGGCCGGTGCCCGCGCCGCCGTCGCTGACGTGCACGTTGGAGACGCCGCCGGCGAGAGAGGCGACGCGATCTTCAGAGGCCATTGTGGACGGCCGTGGTTGTGTGGTGTGTGGGCGTTGTGTGGTGTGCGTTGTGTGTTGGTCGTGCTTTGTATTGTCGTGTTTGTGTATCTGTGTATTTCACCTGGTCTCCTAGTCGTCCTGCGCTGGGTCGTGCTTTATATGCAAGTCCGGTGACGTAAAGTGGACGCCGAAAAGTGAAGAGGCAAAAACGCTGAAAATTTAGGCCGCGATGCATCTTAGTGGGATGCCGTCGGCCTGTCACAGTGGACGGAAGCGGCAGAAACCCCGCCAGATCGGTGTGTTAGCGCTGGCACCTTCCTGAACTGCCCCAAGTGACTCACCGCCTCCATACCTTCCACATTCGGCAACAACACACCTGACACATGGCGCCAGTCGCGGTTTCCCTGCTCACAATTGCCACCTACGAGACGGTTCATTGTTTACCCCTTTTATTCTCGCTATTTCTCTGTTTATTTTTGTTTCTTTTGCCTCACATCATCACTCGTCATCACGCATCATCACACATTGCCACACACCGCCGCCACGTCACAGCTCCATCTGCCCCGCCGGCGCCCCCTCTTTTCCCTGACTACACTCGACACAGGCTCCCGTCGGCCTCCTCGGCCCACCGCTCGCTGCCGACGCAGGGCGTGCACCACAGGACGTCCGTCGGGTCCACCTTTCGCTTGATCGCGAGCAGCCGCGGGTAGTGGTCGCCCCAGAAGGTCGTCTGCCAGTCCGGCTCGTACTTGGACGCCTCGTTCATGTACGCGCCCGTGTCGGGCGCCAGGTCGCGCATCGCCGCCGAGAAGAAGGCCGTGAGCTCCTTGGCGTCGGCCGCGTACGCCGCATTGTTGGGCGTCGAGTAGGCGATGCTGGCCGTCGCGTGCACGTAGGTGCGCCGCCAGACGGGCAGCACGGCGTTGCCGCCGCCGCGCGGCTGGGCGTTGTGCACGCCCGGCCCGGACACAATGTACACGGTGGCCTGGCCGGACGCCGAGAACTTGGCGAGCGCGAGCTTGAGGGCGGCCGGGTCGGCCGTGAGGGCCGCGCGGTCCAGCAGGCGCGAGCTCATGATGTTCTCGTGGCCCGTCGGCGACGGGTCGTAGTTCTCGGCGTACCAGGCCTGGAAGTCCGGGTAGAGCGTGGTGTTGTACTCGCCAAACATGTGCGGCCACGTGGCGTTGACGTGCTCAAAGATGGGCTTGATGTGCTCGACGAGCTGCGTGGCGTTGTGCGAGCCCGGCAGGACCAGCTTGCCGATGATGCCCTTGATGAAGGTGTCGCTGTTGTCGATAAAGTTGTTGACCGTGTTGAACACGATCGGGTACCCCGAGATGCCCGCGTCGGCCAGCCCGGGGAACTGGCTCACGACGTACGCCAGCATGTCAAAGGCCTCGATGTTGTCCGCGGCCGTGCCGATCCAAAAGGTCATGCCGACCAGCTCGGGGCTCGGCACCAGCGCCATCGTCACCGACGTCAGCACGCCAAACGTCGACCCGCCGCCGCCCCGCATCGCCCAGAACAGGTCCGTGTCCTGGCACTCGTTGAGCGTCAGGATGTCGCCCGCGGGCGACACAATCTCCATCTCCAGCACGCTGTCGGTCGCCAGCCCATTCTGCGGCGCCAGGATGCTGTGGCCGCCGCCCGTGATGAACCCGCCCAGCGCCACGGTGCGGCCGTTGCCGCCAATGACGGTGTGGTTGATCGTGTGCGTCAGCGCATACGCGTCGTACATTTGGATGCCGGCGCCAGCCGTTAGCGCGGCCCCGGCAACGGTGACGTTGGAGCATCCAGTGGGCGAGAACGATGTCCGGTGCAGTGTGGTGTTCTTCATGTGGTGCACCCAGATGGACAGCGCGTACGGCGCCGCAGATCGGCCGACGTAGTCGTGTCCGCTGTTCTTGACAATGAGGCGCACGTTGTTGGTGCGCGCAAAGACTACCGCCGCCTGCACGTGCTGCGGCGTCGTCGCATTCACCACGTACACCGGGTAGCCCTCGCCGCTGCACGGCTGGCTGGTGTCGGGCAGGCACGTGTCGTTGGTCCAGTTGTTCCACTCGACGGACACGGGGTTGTTCGAGTGGTAGAACTCGTCGGTCCAATTGGCCTGTACGGCCGCACATGCGTCAGCAGAGTACGTCGGTTGCGACGGGTGGCACACGGCACCCGGTGGTGCCGGCTTGAGGAGGCGACCCTCAACGGTCGTGTTCAGAGCTGCCCAGAGATCCGCCGACGGCCAGCCGGCACCGCCCGGCACTGCGCGGCAGGACGGAGACGTCTGGTTGAGAGCGCTGCGGTGATGGATATGGGGATGATGTGCCGATGCAGCCGCAGCCGAGCCCGCAAACGAGGCGACAGCAAGGCAAAGGAACCGCATGTTGGCCGTTTGTGCCAATGTCAATGTGTTGCACGAAGACAGGACGTGGTGCAGGAGTGTTCACCAGAAGCGCCAACAGAGTCGAGTGGCTGTTGTTTAGTGGCGATGGCAATGTTGACAGGATGCGATTGCTTTTCGCTCGTCCGCCTCGTCTTGTGAGGATCGCTTCTAGACTCCCTGTCCCATGTTCTGGATCTTACGATTGGGCACCCCTCACCTCCCGCTTCAGCTTCCCATTTCATATGTGGCAGGACCACGGGTCTGTTCGATGCGAGGATAGTACTCTGGGCCAGATTCTCCTCGGAAGTGTGAGAGAAACCATGCGGCTTCGGCCGTTAAGACTAGCACAGGATTCCAATCGCTGTCCACTTTCCGTGTTTGCTATTTTCGGAAGATTGACAATCAAGAGCCTCCACTCGTTATGGCTTCCGCTGTATACAAGGTATAACGGAATGGAAGGTGATATGCCAGGACACTGCAGAGCGTCTTTTAGGCGGGAGAGCGTAGTATGCTCTTGGAAGGGAATGCTGCGAAGAGAATATCTAGGCTAAAGTCGAGATATGCACAACAGCCTAGGGTTCTCGAAGTTATGAAGAACACTGCCAGAGACTTCATATTGTCTTAGCACCCAGGAACAAACATTCGATTTTCTATTTTTACGACGGCCGGCTATCGCTTCTTTGTTTATACCACTATCTTCCCCGCAAATCGAGCCTCAACATACAACATGCAAGCCGAGTGCGATGCCGTCCATCATCAGCCGGCTGCATCTACCGCCGGATAATTATGTGCCATTGCCAATTGCTTCGACAGATTTATTTTTCTGGATAGAGGGCTTAAAATTAAAGAGAGAAGGAGAAGAAGGAGAAGAAGGGGAAGAGAGACGCGCTGCAGGAACGGAACACGAGCCGAGCAGGGACTGTACAGCGCATCGACACCATCAAATCGGAGGCATGACACTTATGGCCGTATCCATCCTTTCCACCCACACCTGCATCGCATCGCACATCCTCCTCGACTTGCCAACGGCGACGCAAGCGAGGCACACTACGAATTTGCCAGCGTCTGTCGGAACCGGCAGTACAGATTGAGCAAGGATTGATTTTTGTTTGCGGCAGCGCGACAACGAGCATGGCCCGGTTTCGATCACGAGACGGCTTCGGCTCTCGTTTCGCGTTGCGGTGGCTCTTGTCAATGCTGCTTCTCGTGAGCACGTTTTCTGCTACAGTCTCCGCCAACGCGCGCTCTTCCGTGCATCACAGCCCCATCACGGGCGAAGTGGTCCGGTTTTTTGGCGCGGTGCCGGCATCCAGCAATGCCACCGGCCACTCCAACACCACGGCCAGCCGCAACCACTACCGGCCGCCACCCAGCAAGGACGCCTGGTACGCGCCACCGGCCGGATGGGAGTCGACGAAGCCGGGCACCGTCCTGCGCACACGGCCGCACGCATACCCGACCATCAACATCCGCAACGCCATCGACACGTTCCAGGTGCTGTACCGCACGTCGGACAGCCACAGCAATGCGTCGTGGTCGGTGGCCACGGTGTTCATCCCCAAGTCGCACGCCCACTGTGTGCTGAACACGACTTCGCCCGCGTACAACGCCAGCGCGTGCGCGCACGCGCTGGTGGCGTACGAGGTGCCGTCGGACAGCGCCGACCCGGACGCGGCGCCGAGCTACCTGCTGCAGATGCGCGAGCCCTATGGCGAGATGCGCGACATGCTGGCGCGCGGGTGGTTTGTGCTGGTGCCGGACTATGAGGGGCCCAACGCCAGCTTCTGCGCGGGCGTCCAGGCCGGGCACGCGACGCTCGATGCGACGCGGGCCGTGCTGAGCCTGGCGGGGCCGCAGCTGGGGCTCCGCGTGGACGCCGTCAAGGTCGGGCTCTGGGGGTACAGCGGCGGGGCGTTTGCAGCGGAGTTTGCGGCCGAGCTGGCGGCGACGTATGCACCCGAGCTGCGGATCGACGCGTCGGTGATTGGCGGCTCGTCGCCGAACCTGACGACGGTCGACGAGCGCATGAACGCCAAGGATACGGCGGGGCTGGTGGTGACGTCGATCCTGGGCATCACGGTGCAGCAGCCGGCGGCGCGGGCGTTCTTGCTGCAGCAGCTGCACCCCACGGGGCCGTACAACAAGACGCGGTTTCTGAACGCGACGACCATGACGGGCGCCGACGCGCTCGACGCGTACGCGGGCCAGAACGTGTTTGACTACTTTGTCAACGGGCGCAGCGACTGGGCCAACCCGGCCATGCAGGACGTCATCAACGCGGACGCCGTCATGGGGCTGCACGGCGTGCCGCGCATGCCCAGCTTCTACTACAAGGCGGCGCAGGACGAGATGAGCCCCGTCGACGAGACGGCCGAGATCGTCGCCTCGTTTTGCCAGCAGGGCGCCAACATTTTGTTCCACCGCAACACCGTTGGCGGCCACAACGACGAGCTCTGGAGCGGCCGCCTGCGCGCCCTCGACTACCTGTCGGTCCAGTTGGACGGCGCCGCCCCGGCCGACAGCACCAGCAACCTGACCATTCCGGCGACGGGCTGCTCGACCGTCGACGTGACGATCCCGCTGGACCCGCTGTACCTGCTGCCGGACTGGTGGTGGACGGAGGGCCCGGGTGCGGGGCTGGGCTTGATGGGGGCTGGTTAGAGGGGGGGAGGGGGCAAGGGAGCGAGCGGAGGACGATGAAGCACAAACGATGGTGCCTGTTTCAATGCGGAGTTGATGAGTGGATTGGAACTAAAAGTACATACAAGGAGACGTATAGATGGAAGCATATTGACGGGGGGGGGGGGGGGGGGAAATAGAGACAAAGAGATTAAAGATACAAGCTGAATCAATAAAAAAACAAAGTTTGGCCATTGCCAATTGTACTCTGAAGACTCTGTGATGCCTCTCGTGTATCTTGCATGTCTACAGGCGAAGCTAAGAGCTCGGATGGCCTTTTGGTGCGAGTTCCGTTGTCGCAAGACAGGCGTATTTGGCCGTTCTTCTTTGAATGGCGGTTAGCTTTAGAATGTGACGACACCTTCTCGATGTAGAAGTGCGTCTGACTTGATTTGCTGCATAGATAATACGCTGTGTCCGAATATCGTCAAACCTCTTCGTCGCCTAACGCCGCCGGTGTTCTGCTTCTAGATGGACTGCGTATCGTTGGCTGAACTGCCTCTTGCACCCTGTCATGACTTCGTGCCATGTTTTGTGCTCCGTCTGTACGGCATACGCCACCAGCCACACCAGTAACATCCTGATGAAAGGATGTAATAGGATTGGTGGCAGATGCAGAAAAGTGGGGGCATATGACACAAGAGACAACGGACTGACGCAACCGGGCCAGAATGAGCACCAAACACAAAGAGTTGCTACGAGAGAATACGACATACCGCAGTAAGTGTCAGTTTCGCAATACCATTCATAATCATTCAATCATTCACAATCGTCGTGGACAAGCTGTAGGTCATCAGAACGATACATTAGGATTCCGTCTCCGAGAAAAAGTAGACCTTTTGTGTGGTCTCTGCTTGCTTGTTTTGCTTTTTGAGGCGTTTCGGCTGCAAGGCGCTCGCGATACAATAGGAATGAAAAGACAGCAAAGCAAAACTCATGTGAACCCCTGAACACCGGTGCCCGTTATACCCAAATTATAAAATGGAAACCCATCCACGCTTGGCCGAATCCTGGCGCGTCTCACTGCGTGCGTGCGTCCCTTGGCACAAGGCCCCCCACCAATTCTCGTATTGCATACTGTTGAATGGGTGTGCCGTCGTCCCTCGTCCCTTGTCCCTTTTGCTGGCCCTCGCCAAGACAAACCAGACGCAAATGTATGGCCGACGTGCAAATAAAATCATGTCATAAAAGAACAGAAACAGCATAAAACATGCAAGACGCCAGTGTACCCTTTTTCCACCTGCAGCATTGAATGTGCGGTCGCAAAAACAAAAAACACAACAATAGGGAGGAGACGATGAGAAAAGCAATAACACAATATACGCTTTGCGCAGAAGGAAGAGTAGAGGAGGAGAAGGAGGAGAAGGAGGAGGAGGAGGAGGAGACGTAGTGAAGATTGAAGATGAATGAGGATGAAAGCTGAGAAAGAGATGTTGTCTTCATATCGAAATGCTGCGGAGGGTGGGAGGTGCAGGAGTGTGTGGTGGATACGAGAAATGGCGGTATTGCCGTTTCTGGTGTATAAAATGCTGCATCGGGATCGGCAGGAGGCACTGGAGGAGGACTGTGGCCGACCAGTCCACAATTGGCCTCTAACCCTTGATGGCCGTCGCCGCGTGGCCGTCTGCATTGGCAAATGGAAACCGGTCTTTCAAGAATGAATAGTCCGGTGGTGGCGGCGTGCCAGCAAATGGAGGAAACGCGCCAGCGAGCGCAGTAGGGGATGCAGGCGATGCCGTGTTGCTGCTGCTCGTGCTGGCGCTGTCGCTGCCGCCACTGCCGCCGCTGCCGCCGCCGCCCGCCGTGTCCTCCGGTAGAATCAGGGGGCCGGTCGCGAACATTGTACCGCGGCGTGGCTGGTGCTGGGTATGGTCCTGACCCTGGACCGGCGAGATGGGCACGAAGCGAGCGGCCGGTGGCGACACTGAGGCTGCTGACCCGATGCTCTGGATCGACGACGAGCTGGACTCGCGGCTCGGTACGTCGGCGTGCCAGCGGGTGCGGGTTGGCTGCTGATGCGTGCGTGCGGTATGCACGGGGCTGGCGTCCGAGGTGATGGTCGAAGCAGGGCTCGAGGTCGCCTTCGTGTCGTTCTGTCCGTTTTGCGAGGAGGAACCGCCCTTAGTGGGAAGTGATGAAGGTTTCGGGACATACTAAATGAAGAGGAAAAAAAGGGCAACTGTTAGTGTTCAATGTCCGGTGCTGTGTGCTGTGCCGTTCACGTGCGTTGAGGTGTTTGACGTTGAAAAGAATGCAGAGGGCTGATGAGACGGATCGTCCGGTGACCCAGGCATAGTACGTACAAAGCAGTATTTGCTAACGATTTCGTCGTACGACTTGGATGCAATGCCTCCGGGGCCGTAGAGTGCCGATTCGGTCAAAATCGTGTGGGAGTCGCGATCGAGGGCGGCAACGGGGAGGGCGACGGTCGTGGGCTCCTGGGTCGTGTTGACGGCGATGACGCGCTCGTTGGTGTTGGCCGAAGCGGCGGCGACCTTGGCGGCCTCGGCGGCGGACGGGGCGGGGACGACGGCGAGCTTGCGGCTCGGCTTCATATAGAGGCCGTCACGCTTGTTGGACGCCATGGCATCCTTGGCGGCCTGCATGGCAGCCGTGAGTGAAGCGCCGAAATCGTACCGGTTCGCAAAGGCCTGGCCGCTGGGCGACACCAGGCGGGCCGTCAGGTTGTCGCTCGCCAGGCTGGTAGCGTGTTGCGCCGACTTGAGGCGCAGGACCGGGTGGGCCGACTCGCCGAGGTACTCGTGGACGGACTGGTCGAACATTTTGGCGCCATTTCCGTTGGCGCTGTCGCCGAAGTCGTCCAGGGATACGGGCATCGAAACAGGGCGCTGCGTGGACGCAGCGTTTGCGCGACGGTGGTGGCTGCGCGGCAGGGCGCCGTTCTGCAGACCGCTCTTGGTATGGATCGCGAGCATCTTCTTCTTGAAATCAAGCTGGAAGTTGCTGCCGTTGTTGTTGTCCCAGAACTCCTTGCCGTCGACGTTGTAGCGGATACAGAAGTACATGGTCTTGGACTCGAGGTTGGCCAGGTCGGACAGCTTGATGGTGAAGGTGAAGCGATCGTTGCCCTGCGGGGTGACGCGCGGCACAATCTCGGCGCTGTACTCAGCGGCGATCTCCGAGGTCGTCTTCCAGTAGTCGAGTGTGAAGCGGCATACGACCGACTTGGAAAAGGCCAGGTTCAGGCACGACACGGAGCCGTGCATGAACTTTTGGTCCGGCGACAGCCACACGCGCTCGAGGCGTACGGGTAGCGCCTTGCGCTCGGCCGTCTCCACGGGGAACTTGGTCAGGACAATCTCCCACTCGAAGGGCTGGACACCCCGCTTCTGCTGCTGCTGCTGCGGCTGCTTCATGCCGGGGATGCTGCTGCTGAAGGGGTACTCCGATTCGCTTTCGTACACCTCGACGGGCGACGAGCCGGCGCTGACGGCCAGCGGGCGGTCGACCTGCAGAAAGTGGCGGACGTGCTCGAGGTGGGAGTCAAAGTGCACGACCTTGGAGAAGGTGGGGGTGCCAGGCATGCTGGAGGGACGGCGACCGGCGCCAAGGCG
The DNA here is from genome assembly GCA_021398005.1 of Sporothrix luriei. Taxonomy (NCBI): domain Eukaryota; kingdom Fungi; phylum Ascomycota; class Sordariomycetes; order Ophiostomatales; family Ophiostomataceae; genus Sporothrix; species Sporothrix luriei. The sequence goes on along the minus strand of WNLO01000116.1, from coordinate 66,958 downwards.
CAGAGCCGGGCGGACAAGCTCGCCAGACTTCTTGCGCACCATGGGAGGCTTCGCCAGGATTTCGAGGTCGTTCTCCTCGTCCGAGTTCGCCACAGAGCTGCCAGCAGACGGCGAGGCCGAGACGCTGGGCTCGGTGGCTGACCGCACGTGCGAGACGCGGCGGCCGTTGCGACCGATGCTGCTGCTCCGGCCACCGCCAATGCGGAGGTGGTCCAGAGAGGTCGTGCTGAAACTGTGGCGCATGTTGCTCTCGGCGCTGCTGTTGCCGTCCATGCCGCTGATGCCGCTGATGCTGCTGATGCTGCTCACAACAGCGGGGATCGGCTGGACGACCAGCACGCCCAGATCGGAGGGTTCGTTGTTGGGCGAGCTGGCGCGGCGCTGCTGCGGCAGCTGGCTAACGGCGTCGTGCAGCTGCTTCAGCTCCGATATGTTCTCCAAGCGGCGGCCGCGGGTCTCCATGGCATGGCCCTCGTCGTCGCTCGTGGGCGGCGAGTCGGGCGGGGAGATCACGGCGCCGGTGGGCATTCCTCGGCGCTCACCTGTTATTGGCGGGGGCGACTGGCGGACGCTGCTGTTCTCATCATAACCGAGGCCGGCCGCCACCGGGACCATGCCATGGAGGTCTTCGGACGTCGGCTGTGGCGTAGGCTGGCTGCTGATTGAGGGAGCCGACAAGTTCGAAACAGCCGACGGCGTCCGGCGATGCCTTGTCAGATACGACGACGACCGAGGCAGCGCCGAGGATGGTGCCGGAGAGAAGGAGAGCGAAACATTCACAGGCTTGGGCTTGGGCGCGGCATTGAACGAGGGCCGGCGGCTCGTGTCTGGTGACGAAGCTGCGGACGAGGCGGGCGAACGACTCGAGGGGGGCGTGTAAGGCATTCCCACCGATTGGCAGGGAAATCGGAACAAAGAGGGTAGGGGGAGGAGGGGACAACAGGAGGGCGTGAGAGCCGGTCCAGAGGCGTCTAAGGAATATTTCCAAGAGATGACGGCGGACAGTGAGAGCGTATGTAGGTAAGTAGGAGAGAGGGCGGGGATAGGAGGAGAGAGGACGCTGTGATGCGGCAGAAAGTGTCTCTGGAGATGGACAGTCCGTTTCTGTGTTGGCGGTGTCCGGGGAGAAGGGAGGCCGCAAAATGTCTATATTGGGAAGCAACGGGTTAGCCAGCCGTCCAAAACACGTCAACAAAGGATGGTTGCAAGGGCGAGGCTGTGAAAGTGGAAGTTGCGAGTGTTGTTGTCGAGTTCAAATGCCTGCAAGAGAAGGACCGAAGGAGCCGGAAAGCGGCTGGTGCAGTTTTCATTTGAATTATTTTGTCTGGGCGTGTTTGTTACTCACCAAGATGATGTAGATTATGACGAGGTAAGGCGAGCGAGGTCAGACAGTCCGAGCAATATTCCAGCAACCGGATCAATGACTCTCGATTTCGATTATTTCAAATCAAGTCCGGTGTCGACCAACAGAATGGGACACAGGAACAAGACAGAGAGAGGCGGAGAGACGGGGGCGGCGAGATAAGAAGCCCAGTTCAATTGTCTGAGACAAGACCGGGCGAGTCGCCAGCGACGAGTTCGATAGAGCGAGAGGAAAAGCGACGAGGAGAACGGAGCACGAGTCGGGATGTAATGAGACGTCGTCGAAGAGAGTATCGTGTGCTGGTCGTGAAAAAAAAACGTCGAGAAGCGAGGGCGTGGCAGACAAGGCAAGTGCCGGTGTCGAGGACGGATGGAAGAGCGAGGGGAGGAAGGGAGGAAGGAAGCCCAGAGATATACAGATGACAGGTTCAACAACAACACAAAATATGCTGTGCAGAGCCAAACAAGGGACGAGAAAAGAAACGAGAAAGAAGACGAGGAGACAGCAAAAAGAGGAGAGGGAAGGAGAAGGAGGTGTGGGATCGTGGGTAACGGTGGGAGGCGCGATGGTTTTGAACTTGCGAGCGAGGTTTAGGAAGTGGCACCACCACGTTGCAGGGAAGGTGCGAGGCCGTGGCGTGGGAAACTCGAGGGGAGTGTGGTGTTAGTGGGAACGGGAATGGCTCGCTGATTTTTTTTGTCCTATTCTTTAGTGCCGTATTGGGACTGGTAGGGAGGGCACACCGGCGATGGCAGCGCCGGATGGCATGGACTCCGTATGCCAGGCCTGGCCAAGCTGGATCGCTTCCGTTTTGGAGAGAGCTAGGGCCTGGGTTAGGCTTGGCTGGGATATCCGGATAAGGGCCGTTTTGGGCGTGGCACATTGACACTACAGCACGTTTTGGAGAAGATAAAGAGCAGCTCATATTCCAGTGCTGGCTGTTACGCGGGAAGGCGCGATACAGGCGCCGAGAGCAGTTGGGAAAGAGCGACTGGAATGACGGTGTCGCAGAAGCCGTCCTGGAGCTGTGTGAGACACAACCGCTCTGAGTCTGGCTGCCAAAGTGAGTCTGAGCGTCTGTTGACATCGGTATGAGAAATACGACATACAAGACATGGGGCCATTGTGGAGAGAGTTGAACAACGGAGACAAAACAAAACGGGTCCTACACTCCTACACTTGGAAGCGATCTCGATGGCAGATGCTGGTAACATTGTAATTACGGAGTACGGTGTACGTCGTAGAGTATTACAGTTGTAAAACGACTACTGAGTCCAAGAAACGGTCCATCTGTCAAACCGGTAAAACGGTGCTCTGACAGCCTCCTGGACAGACGTCCGCCAGGGAGGCGAGTCTTGCTCGCAAGAGGGGCGCTATGGGCCGGGGGCGAGACCAAAGCCCGCTATTCCCCCTGGATACAGGCGCCGGCTGGTGCGGTGGAAAGCACGGCACGGTCGTAGCGCCAGACCATTCTGACTTTTCCGGGCTTGTATGCTGTTGTTGGCGGTCCATCAAAGCGCTAAAGCAGGAGCTACCTCTAGCGTGCCTGATTCTGTGCGGTGGGGCGAGAAGCGCTGGGATGGGGATAGATAGGGAGGACAGGGATGGTGGGATGGCGAGAGTGGTGAATGTCTGAAGGTTGGGGAGGAGAAGGGGGATGGGGGAGGCAAAAACGAGCAAAGATTAAAAAAGATTTTCAGTTGTGCATTGGTGCTGGTGGGCGAATGCAGATGCAACAGCAGGAGCAAATTGCGAATGGCTCACATTTTGGCGAGCATTTCCATCGTTCCTGCCTTTCGACAAACAGCCGGGGGCAAATATGTTGCCTCGATGGCCAAAGACTGCAGGAGCAGCCATGCGTTGCACCGCCAAAGAGGGCAGGTGGGAGGCGGCCGGTCACGGCGAAAAGATCAAGCAATATGGAAGGCGCATTCATTCGTACGAGCATTACTCCGTTACTCCGTATGCTGGGTTGTATGGCAATCAAAATTGCATTTGGGCCCAGGAAGCCCGCAGGTTGCAAATTTAGAAACTGCCAGACATTGGCGATCGTCAGAGGCGAGGCTCTTGCCATCTGCAGGTAGCATGGCGCGTCTGGGCCCTCAATTGCAGATTTTGCTTGTTGATCAATAATGCCCAGCAGCGATCCTCCAACCCTGTCAACGCTGGGGGTCTTGGGGGTCTTTGGGTTCCTTGGTTTTACGGAGCACTCCGTCCTGTCATACCATGTTTCATTTTGCGTGCGTGCCTGCTGTGCAAAATTTTCCTATTGGGAATCCACGAATACAAAGATTACGACGTACACGAAAACATGAATGTGTGAGGATTCGTGACGACGTCGATTTGTCGCCGTCGCGCCTGCCTTGGAAATGAGACTCATCGTATTCCGAATTCGTCGCAAATTTGGGACGATGACGTCGTCGGCGAAATGCTCGCTTCCCGCCCAGCCAGTCAGCCACTTGTATTCTGCCATTGTGACTGATTGCGAATGCGCAACACCAGCCTTTGCGTTCAGCCTTCTCGACTCCACGATGCTTGACGGGCCTATCACAGGCCGGGGAGGCGCTGCTGCGCGATGGAGGCGCTGGCCTGCAGGTGTTGCGCCGCGCACAGTAATCTGTGACCCGATTCAACGGTCCCGTCGCCAGCGGCCCTTAGTGGTCAATTGGCGTGGCTTTTGTTTTTCTTTGATTCTTGTCGTATTTGACAGATTTGTAGGCGACCGGGGCTAACAGAAAATGGAAAACGATGTCATCCACGCCCATCCAATGCCTCGCGAGTATCCGGAGCGACAAACAAAGCACCGAGTTCTACGCCACACGCTTCGACGCTGTATCTTACTGTGCATATCTGCTACATACGCGATTCAAGGAACAATCAATAGGATATCACGTATCGGGCAAAGCTATCATATAGTATGGCTATAGGTTTTTTGCCCATCAATAAGCTTAGAAGCGTGAAAGAAAAACGGCTCGGAGACGGTCCAGCCCTGCGCTATGGAGAAGACTTGTCATATTTGACGGATGTAAAATAGGTGACAGATAGTCCAGTGGTCATCTCCAAGTCGATGCCTATTTGGATTACGTCTTTTGGCGTCTCAATGGCTTGAGGCCGTTGACAAAACAATAACTGGCCTAATGCGGCCCTGACTTTGGCGGTGTAATACTTTTCGCCTCTCTCCCCAACAAACAGCTGCCAGGCATTGTAGGACGTTTTTTGGCCATACGACAACCCCCATATGGTGCCCCATAAGCAATCTCGCTACAGCGCCATATACAGCGATAACGTATTTCGCCACAGCTCAGCACCAGCAGCACCAACAGCAAAAGCAACGATCGAGATTGCAACAAAGAATTCTTTTGGCATCGAGTACGATAGATGCCATGAGCGACAAGAGAAAGGTCCAAACAGGTTCACCGCTAGATCGTTGCCCTCCTTGACAGTGTTTCAGCCGTGTTCCGCAAAGGAATGCTGCAGCACGCACATAAGACAGAAAATGCAAGGGATCGACCCTCGATGGATGCTGCGCACGTTCTCAGGGCGTTTTCTTCCTCTCTAATCTTGTCTCTGTTGACCCTTCTGTGCCCTGGCCGTCCGATGAGAACGACCACCTGCGGATCGCTGCAGCAGAGTGTGGAATGTTCTGAGATGACAAGAAAAGACGAAAAAAAGTGAAAGAATACCCACGGTCTCAGTCTCATCTCTGGCGTCAGATGTCTCACTGAAACAAAGCACCGCTTCCAGCAAAGCACGACGCACGCAAGGAAAAAGAAAATGTCCCCACAGTCGACAGCTCGATATGGTAATGGCTGGTCGGTGATGTGCTGCAAAGGCCCAAAGGGAGCCAATAGCAGTAGACTTTCTACAAGGCGTGGTACGGGCAGAGAATGGTCCGGACTCTGGTCAACTTACAAGGGGGAGAGCTGGGGACGGGATGATGTTCTGCGACCTGCGCTACAGCGTGCTGTGACCTGCGCTGGGGACAATTGAGTGGGTTTGTGACAGTGGCGGTGGGGTTATCCCCTGTTGGGTTACACAGTTACAGTGGACTCGCCATTGCGCCCGGTCCACAATGCTCACATTTACTGAGGGAGATACGGGAGGACGATAGGGGGCAGTAATACGGAAGTACAGGGATCACCAAGCGAACCAGTGGCCAAGGCACAATTGCATGAGGAAAAGGGTTGGGGAAGGCAAATCTGGGAAAACGCGACAGCCTATCAACAGCCTTGTGCTTGTGGTTGTGGAAAGAAAGAATTTTCTCATGCAACCCTACAACACCAGCACCGGCAATCTATCAAAATCGTACGTTTTGCAGAGGTGTGGTCCTTGCAGATATTTTCTTTTTTGACCATTGGTTCAAAACAGATGACGGAACAAATACGGTGAGGATACGGAGGGTACTGTAAACAAAATAAAAAGAGATTAGAAGAGATTACGAGATAAGCCACCTAGCCGCCCATACGCTTCAAACACTCAAAAGCGTGGGGCGATACGCAAAGCTTTTGTGTTTGAAAATCTCGAGAAGATGAAAAGGAGGTGCGAAATCGACCTGTCCAGGCCCAGGAAAACTTTTACAGGTGGGGGCATCCAAAAACAAACAAGCGAGCGAGCGAGCGCTACAGGACAAGCGAGCGCTGACCTGACATGGGCAGGGCAGGGGGGACGCGGTCGTAACGGCAGCCAAAGAAAACTCTGCGTCTTTGGCTGGCAAAACCTGCCCCCATGCTACGCTCGCAAGCTTCCCCCTGCTCGTTCCTGATGCTTCCACGCTTACTTCGTTCAACTCCCCATCGGCCACCAGCCGTGTGATCGGGGTTGGCCGAGGGCGCTCCTGCGCTCCAGATGGCTCTGAGCCTCGCCGGCTCCGCTATTATTATTATTTTTTCTCTTTTTCTGTTTTCCTGCACGCAACGATATGCACAAAGATGGATGAAGAGCGAGGTAGCCGATGGAAGCGATTCGCGAATTGACAAAGCCTCGCATCACCCTGACGGACAATTGTCGGGTCCTTTGTCAGATTGTGTCGATGAACGGATGCGCTGCAAAACGGAACACGACAGCCTGTGGAACGAAAGGGGGGGAGGGGTGAAAAGAAAAGAAAAGAACAAAAGAACAAAAAAGAACCCGACTTCGTCAACCTCCTTGGCTATCCATGTCAAGCGACGGCGGCGAGCACAGGTTGCCTCAGTCATTACGAAGCACATCGCACTGCAGATCCCGTCGGTTGGCATTGATTTGCAACGGCCGGCGACTGTTCCGTGATACGATGGATGGCTTGCGATACAGAATGTCGTCTATCGTCTCGTACGATATCGAAGCTGGTCCTCCTTATTCTTATCCTGTGCTCTTGCCCCCGAAAAGATTACGTACTTGGGCAGGTGGATAGCACCACAGCAACGGAGATGGTGACATTCGGAGCACAAATCTTACCAGCACCTATTCTGGGGAGCGAGGAGAACAATTAATACTCTCAGAGTGTCGCTTAGCATTAGCACAGCCCTTGACGGTGGGCGTACCATCCAGGCTATTCAGTTGCCTGCTCCGTTTGCTCCTTCCATGTTTCAACCACAGATGGCAACTTCTCTTTTGACCTCGTACGATGGACGCTTCACCGTCTCCTTCGGTCGTGCCTGCCCTACCGTGCGTTGCGTCTCCTGTTGCGGTCTAGCGCTGGACACCATCAACAGTCAAAGAAACGACGCCGTCGTTCGCGGCTTCCGGGATCCAAGTAAAACCATACGGAGTATCCTCTCGCTCTTGCCCTGCCTTTGTCCTGCGCACTCTCTTGCCCTTTTGAGACACTAGTCTACTCTGTACCAGAAGGAAAGAGGGGGGCTATGAAGTCGGGGGCCGCTTTGTCGATAAAATTTACATGATGGCTCTGTTGTGGGAATGGTCGTCCAGCCGTTTGGGTGCTCGGTGGACAGACGCTTCAGCGCACCACGGACCACGGATGTCGCCCTAATATCGCCCCGATACGACGCTGGCATGAAATGAAGTGCCAGAAACGGAGTCCGGCAGTCGACGACACCATGGTAAGGTACGATGCGGCCAGTACTCAAGGTGAGCCACCTAAGCTGACACGAAGAAGATGCTCTGCAAAGACGAGCATTCTTTTTGCAGATTGGAGTCCTCCGACGGACCGTACGAAGTAGACGATCGTGTGCGCTGCCTCGACAAGAACGACAAGACGGCCAAAAAGTCAGTGCTTGACCGGGGTGACGACGACTTCAAGTTCTTCAATCTACCAAGCATTGTGCGCTCTGTGCTCCGTCTTCCTGTCAGACTTTGTCCCCAAACGAACTAACGTGCTGCGAGGTGCTGAGCTGATAGGGTGGAAGCGAAAGAGGAGACAACGCCCCCAGCCCGCAACTGAGCAGAACAGAGACGAAACGCCACCAGACGCTGTGGAGAAGTGGATAGTGGATGCAGCCTTCGTATACCAGAAACGAAGAGAAACGGAAAAGAACCTGGCACAAGATGCAGTGGAACCGCTCGCCACGGACAAAGCAAGCAATGCGTGGTATTACAGCGTATGGCCATCGTACGTTGCGCGTATCTCCCAGTACGGACAGCAAAGCAAGAGCAAAACAAAGTGGCCGGGGGGACAGGGGGGCTGTTGGTTTGTGACAGGGGGCACGATACCCAACGGGCGGGGGCTGTCGAAGAAAACGCAAGCACAAAGCGACAAGCGAACATCGTCTCCGTACGGAGGACGACTTCCGTTTCCCTTCTTCCGTTTCTCCTCTTACCGTCATTTTTCTCTTATCAAAGGTGAACCCGTTTGGTCAACAAAGCAGAGGGTGATTCGCATCTCCGAGGGTTGGGGGTCCTTTCTCCTGTCTCTGCAGCAAGGCCACTCTATCTGTGATCATTACCTTGTCACAAAGAGTCGCAAAGAGAAAGGAGTGTATACGACGTACGGAGTATGACTCCGACTTCGCAACGCCATTTGTCTCGACGCCCTTTATCGCCTAATCCTGCTTGGTTGTTGCGCCAAATGGTGCGCTCTGTTGCGTGTCTCCTGTGTCTCGCCTTACATCACACAAAGGACGAAGGCGAGGATACGATACACAGAGTACAGCATGCGTCGTATCGAGGTCCAAGTCATACAAATGGTGCAGAATTTCCGAATAGCAGGCTTCTCCACGGAAGAAAGGGAGCCAGACGTACCAAGTGGCCGGCTGTATCGGAATTCAGTGTCTCCCTTCCTGTCTCCCTTGGTGTCTCGTGTTGGCTTTGTACGGCCACACATCACCGCTTCGCAGCAAGTCACAGCAACTGACACTGCCAATCTCAACTTTCGACTGATTTTCTCGTGCACACATATGCATGGTTCTTGTTATCTTGTTGCTCATACACCATATATGTTTCTGCAAGCATCCGATATGTTTGTGCGTATTCTGAATCTACGCAGGCTCGCCGTGGCCGTGCTGTCTGGTACTTCTACTTCGTCGTGGCGTGTCGAAATTAAAGAAGGTACCATGTACGAGCGTACAGCATATCTCTTTAATCAATTCCCCATCCACACATAGTATTGCGTCGTCTTTTTCCTGCTCTCTTTCCAGGCAACGTGCAGACCGGCTGCAGCACCACTATATTCTCGACAGCACCCAATGGCGGTGCAATGCTACACAGGTGAGCTTTTGTCCTTGAAAGTACCTCTCTATGCCGTATCCGTTTCCTGGTTTTGTGGTTGTGGCCCTTGAAATTCGTGTCTGTGAATCAGCCCCGATGTGTTGAGTCGGGCGATGTCACAAAGAACAAGCACCCGGGCACAGGGCACAGGACATCTCACAGTCGTCTTTCCCACGCAAAATCTACGACATAAGGGGCATTTCCATGTTGAGATGTGTCTCTCACTCTCCATGTATCACCTGGGGACGAGACAACTGATCATCCCACCCTGCAACGGCCTGTTTGACCCTGGAGAGGGAAAAGAAACCACACACACAAACGTTAACCACCCTTCCGATCCCATTCTTCCAATACAACCGACAACACTCACCGGGACTGCACACCAACATGAAGAAGGACCACGACGGGAACGCAAGTTACATCCGCCCCTCCCTCATCCCAGCTTCCGTTTACCTTCCCGGACAGCCCGGAGAGGGTAAATGCTGCCTGTCGGTTCTACGTTTGACGGTGGGAAATCGGAGGAAACACATGTAAGATGCGACATACAAAGGCCTTGTTTCTCCGCCAGACGCGAGCTCGACATAGAGCCACCGTCCTTGTCCTCCATTTGGGGGATTGATAATGCATGAGTTGTGCAGCGCTCCGCGGGCCAATCAAGCTCGCAATTCCGCCCAAGATGGAGGGTTGCTCTGAGGGCTCTGAGCCGGTTTTCTTGGAAGTGGTGTGTTCATCAATGGGAGCAACGAGAGCTCCATTGATAAGGCAAACGTGGGCTGTTGAGCAGTTGCGAAAGAGCATCGACAAAACAGCGAAAAACGGCAACTTGGAAAAAGGCTGCGGTAGTTGTGTCGATCCTTCCAGCGAGCTCTTAATCCAGCATATTTTAGCACCCCAAGCCCAGTCCTATTCTCATCGTCTTGTCTCACACACGCTTAGCTTCGATCCAATGTGTCTCTTTCCCCAGACTCCATCGTCTCCTTTGTTCGTCGCCTTTCCCCATACTGACTGCGGCATCCCCTTTTACCCTCTCCCCGTATTTTATGCGACATCTTGTACCCTCTACCCTTTTGTCTTTGACTCTACCCCAGGTTTCTGTCAGCCACCTCGCCTTGACAGCAAGAGGGTGTGGAATGCACACGATCACTACAGCGGGCGCACAAACCTGAAATGGCTCACGTCGGAAGCTTCGCGGACGGAATGATCAAAATCGACGAACTGTTGAGAACTGTGTCGCGACGCCCTTTAATCCCTGTCTCTCCATATACGCGTCAACCGACACATACATCTCCTACCTTGTCAGGATCCAGGGAGACGCCGCTTGCCTTCCCCGCAGGATGGAGTGCAATTAATCCCCGGCTCTTCTTGTCTTCCTCCTGTTTCCTTCTATCTCACCCCTTGCCTCATTATGTGAACAGGGCGTGGAAGACGTTTCTCTTGGCTTCGTGCGAAACGGAGAGGATAGCGTGCGCATGGACAGTGTTTCCGTTTTCCCAGCCTAGCCATGGTGAGCTCTGTCAGCCACATTGCGCTTTTCCTGTCAGTTCGCCCCATACACTCACAGTCCATGGGGGATGGACAGTCTCTCTTTGTTCTTTTCGTTTGTTTGGCAGTTTGATCTACGCGCAAACAGGCAGACTTGCTCCGTAACGATGTCGTTCTTATTCACGCCGGCTTCTACGGCTTCTACCGTTTTTTGTTCTTTTTGACGCCCACCGCTGGGATCAATTCCCTCCTGATCAAAGTACGAAATATATGTACGGGATAAATTACTGTGCAAGCTGTGCCACGCCTCCCCTCTCCTTTCCCCATCTCCTCCATCTCTCCCTTTCTTTCCCTTTGCGACACTAACGACGCCCGTTCACCAGACTACTACCTACTAAAAGAGGGGGGAGCGGGCGGCCTCTTGTCACGAACGGGGTGAACGTCTGCTGCGATGTTGCAAGGCTGTCGCCGTTTGTCTGGAGATGCTCTTTTGTGTAATGGCTTTTGCGGGAGATTCCGTCACAAGAGACGACAAGACAGACGGGTGCCGCCAGCGTCGTCGACAATGTACACAGCTGTCTGGCCATCTGACTGAGTGAGGCGCTCTCGATCTCCGACGGTGCATGTCTCGCCATGACAAGCATGACCAGCATGGCAAGCATGGGGCAGCAGCCTCGACGCGCCAGACAAAGAAGGGATCGAAACGCGGTCAACGCAAAGGCGTGGGTCTTCTCCGTCTTTTCACAATGCGAAGCATACGCAACAATTCGCAACAGCACGATGTATGCAACAGAATGCAGCCTGCGGCCTGCAGCCTCTAGCCTGCAGCCTGCATATGCATGGTCTCCTGCGCGTCTCCATGCACGTCCTGCTGCACGTCGGCCTCCACTCGCTTACACCTCCACCGGTCTGCGCCCAGTACGCCGTAATTACTTGTCCACCGCGCCGCACACCAAGAAAAGAAAGAAACAGATGTGCGCGAATGGCAAACGGACAACCTCGCCAATACTATCTTGCTTTTGACTAATCAATTCGTCGCGAAACCGTACCGGTTGTTCTTGTCCATGTTTCGTGTATGTCGTGCGCTGGGCGCTGACAAGTGTCAAAGGAAGCTTCAACAGACAAACGGCTCCTACAAAGAATGGGGATGATTTTCGTTTACATAATTTTCACGGCTCTTATTTATTTTATCGTCGGATTTTTTTGTTTAAAAAAAACATATTCATAAAGACGCATGAAATCGTTTTGCTCTTCTAGCGTGACAGTATCAAGTTGCTGTGTGTGGAAAGGTACAAAGGTAATACTTGTTGATCGAGAACCCCACTGGCCCACTGGAACATGGCTTATCTTTGGGCGGAGCATGGCGGCGTGGGACAAGAACGACGAGACACACTAACAGGAACAGAAAAAGAGGGGCAGGCGCCAGAAATAAACCAGAGGGAAACAGCGAGCCAACCAGAGTGCGAGAATGAGAGTGGCCGCCAAGCTGCTCCTCCGGAAGCGGCAACGCGACGGCGAAGCATTGGCCAATGACAGAGCAAGCCAAGCCACATTCCAGATCGCAGACAGCCTTGCACAATGTGGCTTGCGTGCAAAAGCGGACAAGGCTAGCACCAATTCATGTTGACAGGGGTGGAGAGCGCTCGGGGTAGGAACAGAGGACGAAAAGTCAGCGAGCCCCGCCCCTCCGCCCCTCTTTCACCTGGTTTTCACAGTTCCAATCGCTACAACTACAGCGCGCCAAAGTGCTACAGTGCTCCAGAAGCACCACACAGCTTCAGAACACCGCCCACCAAGTCGCCTCGGGGTCCGCCTCGGACACTGGTTGACGCCAGACATGTCTCTGTGTGCAATTTGTCGTCAATACTTCGTACTTCGTCACAATAGCCAGCTGGAGTGGCCTCGCTCCCGTGGTCACCGTCCCGTGAGAGCGACCAAAATAGCACGTTGTCGGACACCCGCGCCCCCTGTAGTCTTCGACAAGCGCCGACGCTCCCGGCACATTGGGCGGACAGTGTGGGCGGACAGGCAGTGGAGCGTCTGGGGGCCAGAACGCTCCTACGCTGCACGAATATGCACGAGAAACAGGGAAGTGGAGGAACTTGTCCGTGGCAAGCAGGGGGGTGGGGGGGGGGGGGGGGTTGAGAGTCGACTGGAATGAACACAGGCGGATACGACGAGCAGTCATATCCTCTGGTACGGCTCCGAGGAGAACACATGAAGAACATTAAACAACCAAATTTAAGGAAAGAATGGAAAGAAGGCACAATTCTTTGCCTCTTTGAAGCAACGCAAGAACGCATAGGACGACGGGAGGAGTCAGCCGTGTGAGGGGAATGTCCCGATTCGAAGCGTACCTCTGACTCGGGACTCAGTCTTCGTTCCTGTCTCGTGAGGAGCTGTGAGATGTACTTTCTACACTTTTTTTTTCTATTTGTCGGGACCAGACCCTTGTGATCGACTGTTGCGCTTGCTGAAGGGGGGACCCTGTCGCTTTCAAGACGTCAAGTCCATGGGTCGCGATGGTTGAGGTTGTGAATGGTATTTTGAATAAAGATCAAAGGCATCGCATGGAATACTCCCCGGAGATGCGATGGTGTCCGGCAAAAATACGCGCAAAAATACGCGGAGATACACCATACCGTCCCACTTGCATACAACCTACCCCGGAGGTGGGCAGTTTGCTCCGACTGCACAACAGATGGCCCTTGAAATGAAGTACAATAGAAAAAGAAGAAGACAAACAGAAGAAAATTTTTATGGCACAAAGCGGTCCCAGAAGAGGCAAGACAGCTGCCGATCCAGACTCACGAGCAGAGGGTACGGAGTACGTGTGCAAGGTCAGGCTACGAGTAACGACGTGCTTTGTACAATGTGCAGCAAAGCCATGTCGTGCTGGACAACGGTCGATACCAGCGCGCCTGTCTTATTCATCGAAATGAAATAAAACATCTCCTTCATGTCTACTCCGTATGTAGTCCAGGATTGACAAGCGGAGACGGAGCGGGATGAAAAGAAAACGATGGACGGAGCATGAATAATATTAATTTTCCACGGGGCCGTGGGAAAGGTATCAACAGTGCGAGTCTGCAGCAAAATAAAAGGCCGCGAACGGTAGCAAAACCGACTTCATGACGTCTTTGATTGAGTTTTTCGTACGATGTACAGGCGTCGTGGTTTATTTACGATGCAATACGACTCTACGCCGTAATTACATTGTATACGCTGTGCTCTACTGAGTAGCAGTGGTTGTGGCTCTGCTGGCCAGGCCTGGCCCTGCAGGACATTGTCCACCTTTGGCCCTTGGGCGGCCTGTCTTGTGCCGTGCGCGCTTGATCGATGATTTGCCGTGTCATCGAGGCTTCTGTATCGAATGGACAGGGGGGTGGTTCTGGTCGATGAGCCGTGTAGGGATCTGTAGAGGATGAAAACGGAGCCTGTCGGCGACGGACTACGGACTACGGACTACAGACTGCATGTACAGACCACCGTTTCTTTCTCCATCCACTTTGCAGAAGCGTGGTGGCTCGGTCTCTCGTTTTGGGCGCAGCTACGCCAACCTGGCCGTTGTTATTGTTTTCTTCTTCGTATCAATCCAACCCCACGCTTTAATCCCACGCTTCTCACCTTGTCCCGGGCAACGATGCTCACCGACTGATAGCCTCCCCTGTTGGTGATTGCGTCCTCGTTTCCGACACTGCCGTCCCTCCGAGTTCGCTGCTGCATGTTGCGTTTCGTGCGTCTGTCTTTGTTTTTACGGCCGATAAATACAGAACTTTAACAGCCTTGACAGCTCGTCTAAACCACATGATTTATCAAACTGCCACCAAGAACTGACTATCGGAGTGGTCGCTCTGGAGCTGTCTTTTGTCTTTCTGTCCTGGAAAAATACAGAATTTCACGCACGGCTTCGCCCTCAAAATACCGCAAGCCTCGAGTCCTCCATTGACCTTTGCTTTATTGACGAGGCTGAAAAAGGCCTAGTAATGAAAGTGGACAGTCTCTGCCCTACCCCCTGCGACCATCAGCTTGTTTGGCGCTACGGTATCCTTCCACACGCCAGCATCTCACTCGCTTGTCCATTTTGGCCACCGTTTTTGAATCTCACGATGCGTTTTGTTTTAGTGCCAAGGCCTTGTCATCCTCGCAGCCTGATTACTCAAGCAACTGAAAGGCCAGACGACGTAAAGAAGAGGCAAAGAGTACGAAATAGACATAGGGACCAACTTCATCACAATACTTCGTGGGGGCAGAGATACCGTTATCGCGCCACCTTGGACAGAACACGCCCAGTCTCCAGGGGTGGCGCAAAGACGCAGGAGGGCGCGACCAGGTGATCTGGCAGAGCCTGGTTTTGTGGCGGCACACAATAAAGAACGCCACCGAGCCCGCCATCCGAGCGTGGGCTGATGTTTTCCACGCGGCCAGAAATTGTGCCCAGAAACGTCCCAGAGATCCGAGACGACAGAACACACAGACACACAATCGACCACAATCACCCACATACAGTCCGCACGCACGCAATAGGACCTGCCCACACACGTTCTACACCGACACATGGTCATTGGCCAATCACCGCAGCCACGCTGCCCACTCTCTGTTGGAGGCGTCCTTTGCAGTGCCGGCCAAAAGGCAACAAAGCATCGAGACGACAACAGGACAATGAAAACAGACGTTCACCCCGGTCACGGCGTGATGCAACAAGCGGTGTGATGGGGCTCATCTTGAGCAGCACGACGTACAAACACGGCTATCAGAAAGACAGTTCTCCGAACACGGTCACTTTGCTCAGACAACGATCCAAAATCTGGGGAACGCAGCAGGCAACAGCCAGCAACTGGCAGAGCCTTATCTCGTCGAATCCTGGGGTCATCAGAGGTCCATGGCGGAAGCCGCATCTCGTCGTCTGCATTGCCCGCTTCCTCTTCTGTTTTCTTCTTTTCTTGTATGCCTACTCGCTCCATTTTCCCCTGCTGCTTTCTACAAATTCATTCTTCGACTTCTTTGCAGGAGGAGCCTCTCCTCCCTAGACGATTGTTGTTCTGGACACACACCGGCTTGCCAAGTCCGCCAACACGCCTCTCCAAACACGATCCTCCGGGGAAGAGACTCCCTTGCATCTCCAACGCCCAGAGTGCGTCCCCCTCACAAGGCACTACTGCTGTGCACCGCTCGGACAGTCTGTCAAGTGACCTGCAAGGACTTTCAGAAGCAGACGACATGATAAGGGAGACCTCGTCTCAATTCGCAGATATGTGTATTTGTACTAGTGTACAACATCCCATATCACGTCCTTCACTGGACGCACAACTGGAACCGGTTTGGGCTCGTATTGAGCGTTGCCTGCCGAGTATTGCTGTATAGTGGCAGTGCCCCATCTCTTATCTTCCCCGCCCTCTTGTCCGAAAGACTGAAGAACAAAGACAAGAACGTGCCGCCAAGAGGTATGGAAACGGTGGGTGGTGCAGGCAGAGTGGCATGATGGGTGGCACTGGTTGACTCGAAACGAGGAACAAAAAAGACGAAGAAAAGAAAAGAAAACTCTGCATCTCCCCATACTTTGTGCGCCTCCATCGCCAGTCCATCTCCATCTTCCCCCGGATACTGATGCTGCAAACCTCTCTCCACACCCCATTCATACCCTGATACCCTCGTTTACGCAATATCGCCCACACGGATCACCCACCGGCCCCACAGCCTTGAGGCCATGCAGCAGCCTAGACCGGCTGGGTGTGTTGACGACGGCGAGAATTCACGCGAGAGTACGAGTACCGTATCTCGTTGTCAGAGTACATTGTACACAAATCTACAAAGAGGGCGGGCAGGACGCAGCAACATGCAAAAGGGACAAAAGACGGGGTTCTGTCCTTGGCCGACCAGAAGACCGGACGGAGGCCGAGACAGACGACCAGATTGCGCCTTGTCTTTGCAGTCGTCGTGGCTGGTTCCTCCACGTCTCCGAACGCGTTGACTGAAAAAGGCATATGGCCGACGATACTAAGACGAAAGCAATAAACAAACAAAGAAAGAAGCGCCGAACAGAGTTTTAACGGGGGGCAAATAAAAGAGTAAACAAAAGACTACGGGCCGTCGTTCACCTCCTTCTTCGATGGCGTCCGCAGTGACACCGACACCGACTCCGATCGTCACGTAGCATAGACTCACGGCCTTGTAACCATGCAAAGTGTCATAATGTAGATTCAAGATTCCACAAACCTCGAGGCCGAGTCCAAGGTACGTCGTAGGCTGCCTTGCCGGAAGCCATCTCACATCGCGAGATGGTTGCCGATCCCAGGTGGAGATTCAGATACTCGAGTGTGGCCGTTTTTATTTATTTATTTTGTGCAAAGGGATAAAATATGTTGGATTCCAAGATCAACACTGAAGGGTTTTCATGAGCTCGCGGATGGGCTGGTCTTGCCTGCATTGCGCCTAGGGGTGGCGACACGTCGTGTTAGTCTCAGGGGATGGCGTCTGGTGGTGTCGTCCAAGAATCCAAGAATGCGGTGAAGGGTCTTTTTGTTGACGTCCTATACTCTCCCTACATTTTGTATACATTGATGTTTTGCAATCGAGTCTCGCTCACAAGCAGAATCATCTCCAGACTGTCTCTGGGAACGGCTGGTGGCGAGACAGTTGGAATTCGTTTCGATTTCCCTGTCTTTTTAACGTTACCCCATTCTGTCGCTTCACTCCTTGGCAGTCTGAAATATTCGCTGAAATACACGCAAGGACCCGTCAACGCTGTCGTTCCGCATATCGACACGACAGAGCCGGATGGCAAGCCGTATGTCGTCCTCCAGAAGTACGGAGTCATAAATGGTATTCGAGCCAGAATGTCAAGTCCATCCACCGTCGACCTCGCCCACTTGTCTCCCTTGCCTCCCCACCACTTTTGTATGGTCCCCTCCTTGTTTCTCCTCTTTCTCCTCCTCTACCCTCCACTTCCTCCTCACTACTTTCGTCGAACGGGGTCTGGAGCGCAGTGATCGACGGGCGGCATATAGAAAAACGTAAACCAAAGTGAACAAGGGGAACAAAAAGAGGGACATGGGCCAGGGGCAAAACGGAGAACCAAAAAGAAAGAGACAAGAAATACGGCGACGAAACAGGACCTCCACGGAGTATTCTAAGGAATGTACGGAATACAGAGTAGGTTATGACGACAATGAAACAAGTTAACACTAAACAACTAAACAATTGTACAATCAAGCAATTAAACATTGCAGCAAATATCTCCGTCTACGGCACTGCAACATAACCGGTCTGCGCGTCTCCGTTCCGGCCGAAAATAGACGGCGCAGACATAACGTGTCCGACGCAGTCTACGGAGAGGCGCAACATTGATATTGTGGTCCTCGTTCCGCCTCGATGCATGAAGTCACCCGTAAGCAGTCACCTGCCAACAGTCACCATCTTGATCGTACGTTCATCAATTCGGCGAGCAATTGCCCATCGTCGAGAAACGACGCAAAGACCAAGTGTCGTCCTCCGCAGCCTCGTGTCCCGCGCCCTCTTTCTCACCGGCTGCATGTAGATGGAGGAAAAAAAGAAAGAAAGGAAAGAAAAAGGACAGCATGGATAGATGCGGCACAAGAACAAGAGCAGGCGCTCGGCGGAGGCCCCAGTAAGACGATGGCGAGAGCCTTGCCTGTCCGTGTCGCATTCTGTAAGCAAATCGTGCCCGCGTGCTATCGGGAGCCAGAGTGCAGCCGTCGCAACAGGACAACGCACAGCCGGTGAAGCAGCAATGTGGTGGGAAGAGGAGGGGAAGCCAGACACGAAATATGCAATGCAATATCAGAAGCGAAAATGAAGTGCGAGTGCGAGTGTGAGTGTGAGTGTGAGTGTGAGTGCGGTATGATTGTAAAAGACCAACACCACCTTTATAATTGTCATCTGTATGCTTGGCCATGCCATTTCCCTCGAACCATTACAGCCTCGTGATATCCAGACATGCATGAGCCGGCATTGTCGTCATATCGACACGGCGACAAGTATCGGATACGGCCGCCGCTTATAGGTTTATTTATAAATCGTTTGTATTTGTTGTTTCTTTTCAAAACAGATATGTTGAACAAATCCAGAATCGCATGATCCTGTGCGACAGTGCCGTAACTTCCACCGACTTTATTTGCTTGTCTACCTGTTGACCCGGCCATCGCCGTTTGTCATCAGGAGGCAACATTCTCGGCGCAGATCCAAACCAACGATGGGATCGCCTTTCCGCCACAAACCTCTAGTGATACAGTCGTACCGTTCGATGGCCGACTTGTCTGCCGTTCAACATCCAATGCCGTTGTCGGGCCATGATGGCCTCATTCTTCATTTCGCCAGGGCCTTTGTTTCTGCTCACGTTTCACCGTTACGCTTCCCCTCAGGTGCCTTGGGCTTTGTCACTGTACTTGCAACGACATCAAGTACAGTAGTCGTTATGCCGATATCAAGCTGCGTGTAAAGGGTGTAGCGTTCTGTATTATTCATTAACTATCAGCTATCACACCGCTCGCCTGCATTTAATCTACAACGGCGAAAAGGAGGGGCGTGGCTGCAGCTATGCACACGCTGCCACCATGACTGGTGCTGGAGGGTGTGGCAGCTGCAGAAGCACCTTTGCGTGTCGAGACTGTGTTGGTGAAGAGGCGAACGCTCGTTCTCTTTTGTCTCCTTCGCCGCCCACAGAATCAAACACGCAAGCTGTCTCACACCATGCGGACATCAACCACCGATCCATCTCACCGATGACGTGACAAACACAAGAAGTTGTTTGACAAGGCCTGAGGAGGCAAATGGAAAATTAACAAGACAAATAAAGAATCGACAAAGGTAATCAACATTGAAGAGGTTACGACTTGACGCCACATTGGCAGATTCCTGTGTCTAAACCCACAAATCCTGATGAATCCGGGAAGATCTTGGCAAGACCCCGACAAGACCCTGCCAGTCTGATAGTAAGCTAGAAAGAGAAGGGCTGATAACATACATGATACGAATGAGTGACGTTGCAGTAGCTTCCTGCGGACCCTCGTATGGCCAATTGCAGAAGGCATGCCATTACGCCTTGGTTGGTTCTGCCAAGTAGACATAGTGCCAAATGCACGTCGATACACTTTTGTGCTGTGTCTGAAACGGTTGTAGTGACTTCAAGTCTGCTTCTGTTTGTAGTGCGAGTCTGCATGCCCTGTCTGCAATGCCATGCCAGCCGTGAGGCCATGAACCATCCCACTCGCCGTCCACCAACGCCGTACCATCCGAAGAAAACAAGAACAAGAACAAAGAATAGAAAAAGAGTACAGAAGGGAAAGTAGCAGAAAAAGACTCAAAAGTATGCAACCAGATAGTATAACACACGTTGAAACACACGAAAAACACATCGAAATACGCGTCCTCGTAGCAAGAACCAGCCGACGGCTACCGTCCCACGACAGTCCGCGTGCTGCTGCCGCCGGCATCTGTGCCGGTCTCGCCCAGCAGACTGTTCGACACGCTGCTGCTGTCAGCCGCGTCGTGGCGCGGGCTTCGTTTCCGCTGGGGCGCCGTCTTTGTCGTAGCAGTCGTCCTTTTTGATGTGGTCGATGCCGCCGACGCCGCCATGCCCTGGCCGTGGCCGGCCTCTCCGCCGCCCCCGCCGCCCCCGCCGCTGCCGCCGCCTGGCATCTGTCGCTGCTGCACGTCCACCATCGATGCAAACAGCTCCACCCCCCGCGGCGGCCGGTCCATGTCCTGCCACAGGTCCGTCGGCAGGTACTCGCCCACCTCCTGCCGGAAGTTGGCCCGCTCCGCCCGGTCCGCCTCGGCCAGCCGCTCCACGGCGTCGCGCGCCCTGCGCCACACCGTCTGGATCTTGGCCTCGACGGTGCGCCGCCGCTCGGCCTCGAGGATCAGCGTGTCGTAGGCGTGCGCATAGCCCTCGTAGAAGGCGCGCAGCGCGTCCATGTCGGCGAGCCGCTCGGCCACGACGGCGCGCTCGTTGGCCCAGCGCGCGGCAAACTCGGACTCGGCGGCCGCGTAGCTGCGCAGCCGGCTGCCCACGTCCTCGAGCACGGCCAGCGCCGCGCCCGTGGCGTCCGCCGACGCGTGCGTCGCCGCGGCGTGGGCCTGCACGGCGGCAAACGCGGTCTCGGCGGCGTGCAGGTCGGCGGCCATGTCGGCGACGACGGCATCGACCTCGGCGGCGTCCTGCAGCACGACCTGGATCATCTCGGCGCGCTCCTCGGGCGAGACGGGCTGCAGGGTGTCGTCCGTGTCGTCTTTGTGGTGCCCGTGTCCTTCGTGCTCGGCAATCATGCCGGAGATCGACACGGGGTCCTGCTGCTGCGGCTGTGTGCCGCTGCTCGACGACGCCGCCTTCCAGCGTGCCATCTCCAGGCCGCCCTCCGTCGTCTTGACGGCCGTCACGCAGAGGTCAAAGTGGCGCGTCAGCGACGCCAGGTTCGTGGCCATGCGGTGCGATCGCTGCGTGAGCGTGGCCAGCAGGTGTGGCACGGGGTAGGGCGATTCGGCAGGCGTGTCACCGTCACCGTTGTCTTCATCGCCCTCGCCCTCCTCGCCCTCCTCCGGCTCCAGCGGCAGTGGCGGCGGCGGCGGCGGCGCAGCCGCCATGGCCTTGCTGAGCGCGCGCAGGTCCGTGTCGAACCGCAGCAGGTCGCCGTCAAACGACGTCTGCGCCGCCTGCAGCTCCGCAATGCTCTGCTTGATGGCGTCCCGCAGCGCCGCCACGCCCGCCTCGTCCACAAAGTCCAGCAGCGTCCGCGGCGCCTCGCCCGCCGGCCGGAACACCGCCGCTACCGTCGTCGCCCGCAGAATCGCCATCGTGTGCTCCAGCTGTCCGTTGGCCGCGTCCAGCGTGCGCAGCAGCAGCCGGAAGTCGCGCCGCCCCGCGTCGTACGCCCGGCTCATGCCCCGCCGGATCTGCAGCAGGATGGCCGCCTGCTGCCGGATGCCGTTGCGCAGAAGCCCCGTATTCGCCGCCTCCGCCATCGCCCCCGTATACACCTGCCGCGCCTCCGTCGCCAGCTCGTTGCTGCGCAGCACCTGGCTGATTGTGCCGAGCGCGCGCCGCGCCGCCAGCAGGTGCTCGACCAGCGTCTCGACGGGCACCGACGCCGACGAGCCGGCACCGGCCCCTGCTCTCGCGTCGTTGTCGTCGTATCGGCTGTGTCGGCTGCTGTCATGGCTGCTCGCGTAGCGGCTGTGGTTGTCGGTATCGTCGTCGGTGTGGCTTCTGTGGCTCCCGTAGCTGCGGCTGTCAGTCACATCGTCGCCGTCGCCGTCGCCACCCACGCTGCTGTTGCGTCGGTCCGATCGCCGTGACCGTGAGCTCGCCTGTGATGGCGGCCGGTACGGCACAGTTCCACGCCGGCTGGGCATATTCAGTCGTTGATGGCTCTCAACAGCCTCGATGGACATGGATTGTGTTGCGGGAAGGTGAAGGAACGCTGGCCAGGGGAGCTACAGCGCTAGTTGGCAGCCTTGTGGTGGCCCCGCTTTTGATACGGCAGAACGACTCACACGCTCACCGCCCACGCATGACGTCGTTTGAACGGTCACGTGCACTCTGAAGACGGCGGGCAAACCGACTTACAAGACGACCATGTTCACGACGACCACGTTGGATTCGCAGTGTTTATTTTGGATAATGTTTGTTTTTGATAGTTTTAGCCCTTGTATGGATTTGGACCTGCCTTATTTTGAAGATAATATAAGACAAGTGGCTTTGTATGTGGCTACCCCGTAGTAGGACGAATTCGTTTTGTATAATTTTTGCTTTTCAAAAAAAAAAAAAAAAAAAAAAAAAAAAAAAAAAACCTTTAAAAAAAAATTAAAAAATTAGAAAACCAATAAAGGCGGTGGTGTAAAGAAAAATTTGTAGAAGTTTTTCTTCCACCTTGCTATTTGGTCATTATTGTATTGCCCTCTTGTCTTTCTCCTCTACCAGATGACCGCATTCGTTTTCAACTTCGATGGTGTTTGGGTGGGTCAACGTGACATATTGCCGAGTTCCTGAATCTGTAATCTAACAAGTACAAGCATCTTATCTCGATGTCCACTGGGACGGTGACGGCGCTTTTATACCATGGCATGGTGTACGTATTGCCCTGTAGAGACATTGTTTGACTTGAGCAGAATAATGACTACGTCGGAGCGTCAGCAGCGACTCGCCGGATTTGCAGGTAGTGAAGCAAGCAATAAGAAAGGAAGCATTCCAAAACGGTCAAGACAATATATTTTGTCCAGAAGGCCCTGTGTCCGAGGCACCCTCGCAGAAACAATGCTATCTAGTAGTGACAAAATGACGAGCGCCATGAAGGTGGGTCGTCCTTGGGGCGTCAGAATCGACGACCAAAGACGAGACCCAGAAGGTGAACCGAGAAATCAAACGCGTTTTATGTCCCCTGCCGTAAAACAACGCAATGCATAGTGCCTAGCTTAGAAGCTCAGAGACTCCGCCTCGGCGTGCTTGTTGCGGTTCGTGTAGTCGACGACCATCTTCATCTTCTCCTTGGTGGCCGCCTTCTTGGACGGTTTCATGCGCGTGACGCGGCCGCGCTTGCGCTTGTCGCCCAGCAGCTTGACCTTGTATTTCTTCTTGTCGCCGTCGTCGGACGCCTCCTCTTCGGCGTCCTCTTCTTCGTCGTCTTCGTCTTCGTCGTCGTCCCCCTCTTCGTCCTCCTCGTCGTCGACCGAGCCCTCGCCGAGCCAGTCTTCAATGTCGCCGACCTCCTCGTCGCTCTCGTCAAAGTCGCTGACGTACTCGACGTCGCCGCCGTCGGACAGGTCGTCCGCGTCGTCACCATGCCGCAGCGACTGGGCCTGCCGTGTCGCCTTCTTAGCCTTGACGCCCTCGTGCTCCTCGCGCTCCGACTCGTCGTCCTCCTCCTCATCGTCCTCCTCCTCCTCCTCCTCCTCAATCCCCTTGTCCATGTCCTTGTCGCGCGTCGCGCCGTCCTCCCGCTCCATCGCCGTCAGCACCTTCTTCCAGATGGTCTCGCTCACGTTGAGCGGCTCGTGGCCGTACGTGCCCGACCGCAGCCGCTGCAGCAGCTCGCGCTCAATCGTCTTCTCCAGCTGCGCCGCCGCCTCGGCCTTGCGCTCGCGCGCCCGCTCGCGGTGCCGCACCTTGGGCGCCAGCTTGGCCACCGTCGTCTCGCCCAGCCGCGCCTCCTCCTTGGCAATCTTGCGCATGCGGATGGCCACCTGCGTGAGCCGCGTGAGCCGCTGCTTGCTCTTGTGGATCAGGAACTTGGGCCAGTACATCAGGCGGTCGTCGATCTGCTGCAGCGCCTCGGCGTAGTTTTGCGAGAGGCGGATGCGCTCCCAGAGCTTCGACGGGAGATGGGCCCGCTCGACCGTCTTCATGTAGAGGTACAAGCGGCCGGCTGTGCAACGGAGAAGGGGGAGGGGGTATTAGTAGCTGGATTCGTTCTGTGTTTGTTTGAGGTGTGTCTACATACTCTCGGGGTTGGCGCGGACGGTGGCATATCGCGAGTTGGCCAGCGGACAGGCCTGCCGCGAGCAGAAACCCGTGACGTTGTATTCGTTGTGGCAGAAGTTCTGGCCGCTCGGGGCTCTGTGGACATGTGGTTAGCAGGAGAGAACGGCGAATCGTTACGACACGGTGCAAAACCCAGCAAAAAGCGGCACGCACTTGAGCTTGTACGAGCAAAACTGCTTGTCAATGATGCCCCAAATAATCTCGTCGGACGCCATCGTCGCTGGTGGCGGTCAGTGGCCCGTCGATCAAAAAAGGATCGTTCCGCTTGTCGGGAGGAGAGGGGAGGCGGTCGTTGGGAGTACTGTTGTCGAAAGAGCGGCGAAACTGGCGATGCAACGGAAAAATTGAGTTTGGAATATGCAAATGGTCTGCCGCTGCACAGAGCGGAGAAAACAGAAGGGGAAAAAATGAAAAACGAGCTAAACTTTTTGGCGGTGGGAAGTTCTGCCAGGCGGTGTGTCAGGATGGCAACAAGTGGGGCTCATCTGTGCTGCAATGTGGAAGGCATGGAGACAGGTGCTAGCGCTGTGATTGGTTCACTAAACTTCCCGGAACGGCAACCGCGACTTACAACGACCAATGTTGATGTTACGGCTTTCAGTGTTTTTTCCTCATTATAATTACGTCTGCAGGTGTTTATGACATTGTATCCATTGTTGTACTCATTGGACGAACTTACATTCACAGGGGCTTCTGAGTATGTATCTGTGCTTGAGGCTGGTTTCGAAACCTGCACAAAGCTCACATTGCGCCTCACAAAGGGAGAGCGGTGGGAAAAAGTGATGCATCACCAGCAGAGCGAAAGCCAGAATACTGTTGGTCGGAGACCGTACATCCTACAAATAGTAGACTGGAGATACGTGCAATGACGCAGAAATGAAAACAGAACACCCCGTCTTTTCACCGTTCAAACCAGGGCAAGCACGGGGAAGTGGTCACGGCTGACGGAGAGCTGCAGGTCGGCTCATGAACAATGGAAGCCGCGGTGCATCTGCATCGCCATTTGACGATAATCATGAAACAGAAGCTCAGCGTCATGAGATCTGCTCCGCCATTGTTAGGTTGCAGCTCCGTGCTTTGGCTTCAGCTTCAAATATGTTGTCAGCTAGAACAAGTGAACAACAATGACCAACAACCACCGTACCGGATCAGCCGAACATTCTCCCCGAAGAAGAATGTAACCGAAGGAGAAGGTGGCGTCGAATGTGGAAGTGACAGAAGCTGTAGCAAGGCAGCCTGAAGTGACTAGATTTGTACGGCATCGGAAGCGTCGATCTGGTATAAAGGCAACGGCACATTTTCTTCGTCCTGGACATACTTCTGTTCCTTCAATCATCCAAACAAGACCACAAGAGAACACCATACCACACTACGTTACATCAAACCTCACTACATTACCTCATCATACTGAAATTCGCAGACCCTGCACTCAGGCAAGACACATCTCCTTGGCCCTCTTCGTACGACGCACTTCGACTAACACAAGAATCACGAAAGGCACAATGGCCCACACCGACCACCACTGTCCCGGCGACAATGGTAAGGTTGCATGCCGCCGCATTAAGTCCCAAGGGCTCTCCTTTTGCAAATCGCATCAGATTGCGTGCCTTCTGCACATGTTTTACCACTTGCGTTGGGAGCCCTGTGCTAAGTGCCGGGGCATCAACAAAGTGAAAGTCGTGGCGGACAAGCCCATCAAAGTGACCAAGAAGACGAAGAAGCGGAAGCGGTCTTTCCGGAAAGGCGGCAAGCGACGTGGGAAGAAGAACTGAGGCGGTGGTTGAAGCCATACCCCAGAAGACGAGATACATCACAACTTTTTCCTTAGCTAGACGGACTGTGCACCTTTCGAGTTGTGCTCAGGCCGGAGGAGGAAAATATACTGTGGAGGAAGACATATTCTTAGATAGTACCACTGGAGGAAGCTGTATTCTTAGACTGTACCTAGATGGAATCAATACAGGCGCCTCTGTATTGTGGCAATAACGTTTGAGAGAATACAGTTTGCACCTTCACGGAGGCTCACGTGCTCACTTTCGGTTTTGGACCTTCGCACCTTCCCATCTAGAAATGCATTTCCAGCAGGCACACGATAGAGAAGTCACTGCCTTGTATAGAAGTGGCCATGTTGTTGTATTGGTAGCGGATTGCTCCTTCCCAAAATTCATATTGCCTCCTTCTCCTTGTGGCTTTCCATGGTCCTACCATATAGCACGGCAACGGAAAGAGCAATGGATGGTTCTGCATAATTGAAACTACGCATCTCCTCCTGTGCCATGTCTCTCCATCTGCTCCAACAAAGCTGACCATCCATCACAGCCCACTCCCCCCCCACCGCCTCCCCCCCTCAATCGTTGCTCACTTTGACCGTGTCCGACATATCCGGCACATTGAGCTTCCGCGCCTCCGTCAGGTCCTGGAGCCCCGTCCGCCGGAGCAC
The DNA here is from genome assembly GCA_021398005.1 of Sporothrix luriei. Classification (NCBI taxonomy): domain Eukaryota; kingdom Fungi; phylum Ascomycota; class Sordariomycetes; order Ophiostomatales; family Ophiostomataceae; genus Sporothrix; species Sporothrix luriei. The sequence continues at coordinate 40,537 of WNLO01000116.1, read as the reverse complement.
CGCCACGGTCGCGTCATAGTGCTCCTCCGCATAGGCCTCGGCGTCGTGGCCCAGCACCCACGCCTCGCGCCGCAGGCGCATGGCCTCCGGGTTCGCGCGGATGGCGTCCATGTCGGCCTTGTGCCACGTGTCCCGCGTTGTCTCGCCCGTCTTCTGGGCGGCCCGCACGCGCTCGTAGCGCAGGGCCTCGAACGCGGCCACGGCCTCGGGCACGCGGGCGACCGAGCCGGCGCGGCGCAGCGTCACGCCGAGGGTCACGCCGTCCTCGACGGCCTGGCTGGCGCCCTGGATGGAGGTCGGCAAAAAGGGATGGGCGGCGTCGCCGAGGAGCGCGATGCGGCGGTGCGGGCTGGTCCAGGTGGGCAGGGGGTCGCGGTACACGAGCTTCCAGTCGACCAGCGGCTCGGGCGTCAGGTCGAGGATGCGCTGGACCACCGGGTCCCAGCCGGCCAGCACCGCGCGCGCGTCGGCCACGGGGGCCTCGAGCTGCCAGCTCTCGTCGATGTCGGCGACGTCCTTGTGCGTGCAAACCCAGGAGAAGCTGCCCTTTTGCAGCGACGCGGCAATGAAGTGCACGTCCGGGCCGATCCAGCAGATGTGCTGGTCGCCGTCCGGGTTGTTGTAGAAGAAGGACGTCAGCGGGTCCTGGGCTATGGCGGCGCCGTCAAACCACGCGCGGTACACCGCATAGCCCGAGGCCAGCGGCCGGTCCTCGTGGCCCAGGACGAGCGTGCGGCCCAGCGAGCGGACGCCGTCGGCGGCCAGCACGACATCGCCATCGATGCGCTTCGTCTCTGTCGTCTGGCCGTCGACCTCCACGTCGACATCCACTGCCGCCGCGTCGGCCGTCTCATGGTACCGCACCACGCGATGGCCCAGCCGAATGTCGATGCCCAGATCCTGTTCGGCATAGTCCAGCAGCACGCCGTGCAGCTCGCCCCGATGGCCGTCGTACCGCGTGCCCCAGAGCTGCTTCTCCGCCGCCCACTCCTGCCGCAGCAGCGTGTGCCCGTCAAACGTCTTGATCTGCAGGCTGTTGGCGCGGTGGCTCAGCGGCTCCATCTTCTCAGCGACGCCGGGCCACCGCCGGAAAATACGGCTCGAGTTCTGGCCGAAGCTGATGATGTCGCCGAGCTCCTTGCGGACAGGGAACTTTTCGAGCACCGTGACGGTGTGGCCCTGGCGGTGGCACTCGATGGCGGCGGTCAGGCCGGCAAAGCCGGTGCCGACGACAATGACGCGGATGCCCGTCTTGGGTGCCGTTGGGCTGGTCGACGCCATAGTGATGTGAGCAACGGTGAGTTACCCAGGTGATGGATGGCAGTGACGTTGTGTGGTGAAGCGGAGGTGTTACGAGTTTACGATGTCTTTGTTTTCTTCGTCTGTGGCTAACCGTTTGTCGGTGTTACAGCGGACAGGGTCGTATTAGAGCAGGTCAAACTGGCCGCGTGTTGACCGTGAGCGGAGCGATCTTTGCCCGGCAGCATCCACGCGATGATATTCTCGTTAGCTGATGTTTAGTCGTCTTACTGAACTCTGACAAACACGCCGAACTGTCCCCGTCGCACATCGATTTGCAGACTCGATGATTTGAATTGCGAAACCAGCCACGTCTTGCGCGGCTTTTGACTCTTTTCTTCGCTTGGAGTCTTCTTTACGAAGATCGAACCTTTGCCCTGGGAACTCATTCTCCGGAATTTGTCCCCTTTGTCGTCTCTTAGTCAACATTCCCCTCAGCTCGGGTTCTTCTCCAACAAACAAAACCAGATGGAAGGATGAGATCGCAAGCTGGGGAAGGGGGGCGCCAAGCAAATTGGGAACAGGGCAGCAAACAAAGGTAGGGCGGGAGAATAACGGAGAATACAAGGGAGGGTTGCAGTGGCAGCTTTCCCTTTTGGTCGTCTCCTCACACTCGGCAGTTGTGCCGCACGACATCGAACAACACGGTTGTTCACCCTTTGGTGACCACAGACGATGCGACATCGACGAAGCAATCGGACAAGCAACGCTGCATTAGAGGGGACGGGCCACAAAGGATGGCGGCAGAGATTGACCGGCTGTATGGGCCTTGTGTCTCATTTCAACGTCGTTTGGACGCAAGATATGCCAAATGGATGCATTGAACGCTCTGTGGTCGGCGTAATTACATGCGTCCTGTAATCGAGAGGCACCATTCCGCCCATCCGTCAAATTTGGAGCATCATCGCAGCGGTTCAATGCACAGCAAGCAGCCAGAGACGGAACACTGACAAGACAGTCTTTGGCGACATCCACGGCCCATTGATTGCTCTTTGGTCCGTGACGGGCTTCCCTTTCCAGCCAATTTACGACCGACCGTTCACAATGATCGCCGAAGCATAGACCCCTGTCCTTTGGGTGACCTCCAGGCCGACAACATGGACCATTGTTGCCTTTTCGCTGAAGGCAGACAAGATGTGCGTCGTACAACCTGGTACACAGAAGATTAGACCGCCAATCTTTCAGGCTCGCATGGCCCCGGCCGTCCTTCGTCCCCAATTTCGACGTCAACGGCTCTCGACTCGGTCCAATGCTACCGTTCGTTTGATACCTGTGGCAACTGGCGGTGCTGCCCATAGTTTGCCGGTTTACTTGCAGCCATCACCACTACGCGATCGTTTTCGACCGCCATTTCCCGTTTCTCGTTGCTCTCTCTGGAACATAGCTTTCACACCATCCAAATCACACCCTGTCTTGTGCATCGGGACTGGCCCTTGACTGCTGCCGGCATCTCTGATGGACACATCGACCAAGGTTATATAGCTAAGCCCACGTTCCGGGACCGTCGCCATCCTTGTGCACCAGCATCAGACACGCATCCTTCTCCCGGTCTCTCGTGAGACACATCATTTAATTCTGAATCCTCTCTTGTGAGCAAGCACACCAATACCGCAATGGTTTGGGGCATCTTGGAGACCCCTAAAGGGGCCCATGTTCCTGGCACAGGTAAGACGCCCGATCTTTCTTATACACGGATCCCACAGGATGGGCCTGCTGACAGCCCGACTCCCCAACAGTCATCCTTGCCGACCGCTCTGACCTCCCGCCCGAGTACGCTCACATCCCGCCCGACCAGCTCCGCCATGGCACCGGCCACTTTGCCAATGTCGTGCTGTCGCCGCAGCCAACGAGCTCGCCCAACGATCCTCTGAACGTGAGGCACCCGATATAGGATACCCAAAAGCAGAAAGCAGAGCGCTGTACGGTGAGCTAACAAGTACAGTGGCCCGTCTGGAAAAAAGACGTCGTGTTGCTCATCACGGGCCTGTCGGCCGGCGTGGTCGGCGCCTACGGCCCCATGCTGTCGCCCGGCTTTGTGGTCATCGCAGCCGACCTGGGGATCGACGTCAACACGCTGGCTCAGGCCACCGCCTGGGTCGTCCTGGCCATTGGCATTTCGCTCTTCGTGTTCAATCCCATCGCCAAGAAGATCGGCCGCCGCCCCGTCTACATTGCCTGCTCGATCATCATGTTCTCGGCCAGCCTCTGGGGCGGCCTCGCCAAGGACTACAACTCGTTTCTGGGCAGCCGCATCTGGGGCGCCTTCGGCATGGCGCCGTACGAGGTGCTGGTGCAGTGCACGATTGCCGACTTGTACTTTGTGCACCAGCGGGCGACGCGGATTGCCGTGTGGAACATGTTTTTGCTGTGCGGCATCGCGGGCGGGTCGCTGATCGCCGGCTACATTATCGAGAACCAGGGCTGGCACTGGACGTTCCTGTGGTGCGCGATCCTGTTTGGGGCGCTGCTGCCACTGGTGTTTTTGTTTGTGCCGGAGACGGCCTACGTGCGGCTGCCGCTCGCCCAGCGGTTCCCAGCGCCGCAGCGCCGCGAGCGCGAGACGCTTGAGAAGAGCGAGCTGGCCGACACCGCCACTGCGAGTGAAGTGGAAAAGACGAGTGCCCCTGGTGGGCCGGTTGCGATCGACCCCGAGTTGGCGTCGGCATCGGCATCGGCACCGACCGAGACGAAGCACACCTTCTGGCGCTCCCTGCGCGTCTTCACCGGCATCTACTCGACGACGGCGCCGCTGCGCATCTTCCTGCGCCCGTTTGTCATTTTCTTCTACCCGGGCGTGTTTTGGGGCTTTCTGCTCTACGGCGCCACACTCACGTGGATTGTCGTCTTCAGCGTCGTCAACGCCGGCATCTTTACGGAGCCGCCGTACAATTTCTCCGTCTCGCAGACGGGCCTCATCTCCCTCTCGCCGTTCGTCTTTACCTTGCTGGGCGAAGCCATCAGCGGGCCCCTCAACGACCGCATTACCGTCTGGCTGGCCCGCAAGAACGGCGGCATCTACGAGCCCGAGTTCCGCCTCCCACTCCTCGCGATGCCGCTCGTCCTTGGCGCCGTCGGCTTCTACGGGTTCGGCATCACCATCCACTACCAGACGCACTGGAGCGGCCCGGTGCTGTGCTTTGGGCTGGCCAACATGGCCGTGGCCTGCCTGAACGCCGCGGTGTTTCCGTACATTCTGGACGCGCACAACGAGCTCAGCGAGGAGGCGTTTGTGGCCATCAACGCCCGCAACTTCCTGACGTTCGGCCTGACGTACTTTGTCAACAGCTGGCTGGCCACGTCGGGCGCGCTCAACGTGTTTCTGGTGCTCGGCAGTATCTACGTCGCCGTGATTCTGGCGACCATTCCGCTGTGGGTGTTTGGCAAGCGGGCGCGCTTCTACATTGCCAACAACCCGTTTCTGCATAAGTTTATGCACGAGGACTGACGCGAGTGCGGAACAGAACGCCGTGGGATGCCGAGAAGAGTGTCGAACAGAACAAATAATACAGAGTATACACTGCAAGCAACAATATCTACATAATCAGCCTTTTCTATATGCATATTATCACACTTCACCGCTGCCCCCCTACGCCCCAATGCTGGCCAGCCCGCCACAGGCCTGCACCACTGTGCTCTGACGCCGTCTACGCGACCGTCGAGCCCGCTCCCACACGGCCAGTCCGGACATGACGGCCATCAATGCCCACCGCTCGCCCAGCTGGCCCGACGCGCCGCTCCCGAGAAAGGTAAAGCGGGCCACGGTCTGGGTGGGTGACACGTCGCCCGGGTCCTCGTTCCCGTCCCCATCCCCGTCTCGCTGTGTCGCCCACAGGGCCACAATCTCGCGGCCGTCAGAGGTCCGCCGCCGTGCGGCCGCGCGACCGGCTTCGTCGGCAATCAGCTGATCGAGAACGACGTCGGACACAATGGACGAGCGCCGCGATGGCGTCGCCGCCGTGGGTGTGGTCTGTGTAGGGGACGTGACGGCGCGGAGGGCCTCGGTGAACGGATCTGGGGACGCAGAGAGGCGGACGAGCTGCCAGCCGGCGTGCCAGCGGGGTTGTGTTGGGTGCGTGTGGGCCTTCTGGTCCTTCTTTTCATAGCGAGCCTGTCCTTCGTTTTGTGCCACGGCATTTGTCGACCGCCGAGAGAGGGCCTGCCGTAGCAGCTGGCCTGCTTTGACGCTGGCACGTCGCAACGGCGCGCCCGGAGCCGCCACAGGAGCGATAAGACCGGATATGTCGTCTAAGGCGCGCAGCTCGGCGCCCGAGCAGTATCGCCACTCAAAGGCCTCTCGACGGGACGCACGCCGGCCGCTCACGAAGCTGGCCGGCCCGTCGGCCTGCGTCTCGACGTCCACTTCGAACCGGTACCGCGTGTGCCAGCCACGGTGGGCGTGCAGTGTTTCTTCGGCGCGGCCAGATGGAGCGTCGCCGTCGCCCTCCTTCTCCTCCAGCGCCTGCTGCTGCCCCGTGGCCGGCGGAGGCAGTCCGATAATGATGTTCCCCAACGATCGGATGGACTTGATCGAACCGGACAGCCGGCCAAACTGCGCATCTGCCCACGCGCCGTCGCGGTCGGCGTCGAGGCCGCCGTAGAGCACCACCGGTGGGTGTCCCGTCGACGCAGGGTGCAGGCGGCAGGCATACAGCGGCGGGTGGGCAAAGGGCCAGAGCAAGCTGGCGCCCCGTCCCCTTGGGATCGGATGATGCCGTGCGACACGCCGCCCGCCGCCACCGCCGAGGTAGAACGTGACGCCGTCGTCGTGGTCGAACACGTCAAAGACGGTCGGGAAGGCCGGCTGGACGGCCGCGGCATAGCCGTAGATGGGTGCATCGTAGTAGGCTTCAAAGGACACATCACGTCGATGGACGGCGGGTTCGAGCACAGAGGTGGCGAGCGGGGCCGAAGACGGACGTGGTGGGGCCGGCGATGCACTGGACGGCGCATCAGCGTCCGCGTCCTCTCGCACTGTCGACGCGAGCGAGGAGGTCGATGAGTTGAGCGACCTGTACGGGCCCATGGCCGGCACGCCGCCGTCGGCATCGACACAGACCTGGCCGCCAGGGAGGGTGAAGGTCGGCGACGGAAGAAGGCTCTCTGTCAGGGAGGCGTCTGCGACGGAGTTGTCGTCATCGCCGATGGTGTCAAAAGGACTCGTCGCCTTTTCGTTGAAGCTGGACATGTCGTCCGAGCTGTCCGACGCCCATTCAACGTCGTCCACCTCCACAGTCGCGTGCTCGAGGATGCCGCACACGTCCGCCGCGTCCATGTCGATACCGCTGTCTCGCATCGTCTCGTCGACGTGGCCACGGAGGGTCGCCCGCACCACAGACGGCACTGTGACAGCCGCCATTTTCTTGAGAATGGGAAGGCCGCCAAGACGTGAGATGGCCATCGAGGAGAACGGACAGGAGAGGAATAAGAGGTGAGAGGGAGGATTATATTATATTGGTAAAATGTACAATATAGGAACAGACAGGAACAGGCCAGAAATTGCAGTGTCCCAAGAGGGTGGGTGTGTCTTAGCGCGGTAGCTATTAATATCAATGGCAATAAGCAATAAGGATAATGGGGACGAGGCCAGAAAGACGGACTGGGCATGTCCTTTCCTCATCCTGGCGGTGCTGGTCAAGGCATCATGATGGTCTTTATACATGTGGGATTTGACCTTGTGCTCGTTGGATCATGAACGAGGAAAGAGAATAAGCATCACAAGATGGGAAGAGAACAAAGTAACGCACATTGACGGCTGCTGGCGACGTGTGTCTTCCATTTCCCCATTTAGAACAAACTGTCGACGACCGTCAACGACTGCCGTGCCTTTGATTTGATGATCGACTTGCCCTTCTTCAGCCACCACATCGTCCCTCTCGGTTGTCTTCCGTGTCGATCGTCTTTGTTGCGTCATTTAGTCGCTGCTTCTATTTTGATTTCTCTCGACGACCACGACCACCGTCGGCCACGACTATACATCTATACATTCTCACGCACCCACCAGACACGGCAAGGCAGGGCCCGCCAGAGTGCCTGCCCATGCACACGTTTATGCAGCCACTGTGCACCGTCGTCGCACGGACTCGCAGAGTAAATTGCAGATGGGCGAATGGCACTGCCCCTGGGGATCGACCTGATCGTCCCGGTCAATGCAGCCCCATCCGCGCCCGGATGAGTCCGTTGGGGAAGCCACGAGCAGCCGCCGGGCAGCCGCCCATCAGCCGTTCCTCCTGGAGATCATTTATGCGGCTGAGTTCCCCCACATAGTACGTTTGTACATTATACTGTCCGGTAATATAGCAATGGAGAAAAAAAAAAATGCATTTAACAATCATTCAGTTATTTTGTTTTGCCCACGCGCACGGTTTCCCACGTCCTTCCCACACACACCTACTCCCAGTAGTAGGACACTATGTCGAGCCCCATAAAGTCGTCGGTAAACAGCTTGCCCGCCTCGTCGCCGGCGGCGCCCGCGCACACAATCAGCGGCAAGAAGTGCTCGGCGCCGCCGCGCGGGTGCGTCACGTAGGCCAGGGGGAAGTCGCGCCACTGCTGGAAGCGGGCGGCGCGCCGGGCCGCGTCGGGCTCGGTGGCGGCGGCCGTCACGGCGGCGTTCCAGGCTTTGAGCTGGGCGGCGGTCTTGGGGTCGCGCGCGACGCCCGAGAACATGAGCGCGAGGTTGTGGAAGCTGGCGAAGCCGGAGCCCACGAGGGCCACGTTCTCGTCGCGCAGCGGCGCCAGCGCCTGGCCCATGCGGAAGTGCGCGGCCGGGTCCTCGCTGGCGAGCACGCTGAGCTGCACGACGGGGATGTCGGCGGCCGGGTGCGCGAGCAGCAGCGGCACGAACACGCCGTGGTCCCAGCCGCGGGCGTCGTCGAGGCGGGGGGTGAAGCCGCCCTTTTGGGCCAGCAGCTCGGCCACGCGCTGCGCGACGGCGGGCGACCCGGGCGCGTCGTAGCGCAGGCGGTAGGCGGCGGCCGGGAAGCCGCCAAAGTCGTAGAGCAGCGCGGGCTGGGCGCCGGACGAGACGGCGGGCGCGCGCTCGGACCAGTGGGCGGTCACGACGACAATGGCCTTGGGCCGGCGGTCGGTGCTGTTGAGGCCGAGGATGGCGGGCACGCGCTCGCGCAGGCTGCGGCTGATGTCGGCGTGGCTGGGGTCGCCGAGGACGGGCATGGGCCCGCCGCCGTGGGACAGGGCGACAACGGCAGCACGGGGCATGTTGGTGGAGGACGGGGTGGGAGAGGACGACGACGACGACGACGACGACGACGACGACGAAAAGAACGAAAAGAGAGGCTGCGTCTTGGCTTTGTAGGCGACAAAGGTGGCGCCGGCGGCGGTCAGGAGGATGGCCGGGACGCGCGCAGAGAGCCGCATGGGCGGCGCGGCCAGCGGTCGGAGCAAGAGCGAAATGGTGGACGGCAGAAGACGAGCGTCTGTGAAGTGAAGTGATATGACGTGATAAAGTCAAAGAACGTAATCACACTACGACGTACTTTGTATAACCAGAAAGGAAAGCACGGCCTGTCCGGATATATACCTTTCGATGCGTCAAAGTAGGACCGCGAGTGGCGCCTTCTCGATCCGCTGTCGCATGCGGGCGCTAGCACAGCTGCACAGGGCTCCACAGGGCGGGATGGCCTGGGGCTCAGTGGTGGAGCGTCCTTACAGCGCAGTATTAGTCGGCAACGGGTAAGCAAGTCTCGGGCTAAAGCTGGTACGGGCCACTGAAACGCCTGCTGACAGAGACTCGGGGCGGCCAAAGTGACCGCAGCCATCGCGTAAAGTCGGCCGAAATGGCCGTGCGGACGGACGAACGACGGCGGCGGCAAGAAACCAGGAGGACTGTTTTGATTTTGAAATGGTCTCAGGTAGGAACACAATGAATTTATAGGAATATTGATTCGTCCGAGTTTACGTTGTCAATCATTTCAAAACGATCCATTTACAAAGCAAATTGTACACAACACGGATTATAGTGAGAACGCCCCCCAGTCTTCGATCGTCAACAGCTCCTCATCACCACTGCTTCCCTGCCCTGATTACCGCCCGCCTCCCTCACGCATCGACGTGCTCCACCCGCGGCAGGTCCCCGTCGCCGTCGACGTCCTTCTCGCGCGCGTGCGCCATGGCCTGCGTGTCCGCGCAGACGTAGCCCTTGAACTGGCGCGCGGGCACGCCGGCCTCGAACATCTCGTGGATCTCCTCGAGCGTGCGGTCGCGGGTCTCGGGGATGAAGACCCAGGTGAAGGCGAACAAGATGGCGTTGCTGCCGAACCAGATGTAGCCGTACTTGGCGTTCCAGCCGAGCGCGGCCGGGTTGATAAAGTAGGGCGCCGTGAAGACGGCGAGCCAGTTGCCGAGGAAGTTGAGCGCCGTGGCGACGCCGTACGTGTGCGCGCGGAACGCGTTGTTGGGGTACTCGCCGCCGAGCAGCCAGGCGTAGGGCGCGTAGGCGACGTAGAAGAAGGTGAAGAGCGTGATGAAGGCGACCATGACGCGCCCCGTGGCGGCGGAGCCGGGCGCGACCGTCCAGGCGACGGCAAAGGCCAGCTGGCAGAGCCCGCAGGCGGCGACGCCGACCAGCACGATGACGCGGCGGTCGACGCGGCGCACGACGGAGATGCTGGCGAGCACGCCGATGAGGCCGAAGCACGTCATCATGATAGAGAAGCCAAAGGCGTTGTCGATGCCGGCGACCGTCAGGAAATACGTCGTGTAGATGTTGATCCACGACGAGCCGTTGGCCGAGTGGAAGCAGATGATGGCAATCGACAGCAGGCTGCGCCGCCGGTTGACGCCGCGCCACATCTCCACCCACAGCCGCTTGCCCTCCGTCTTCTGCAGCTGGTCGCGCGTCGACGCGCGGATCTCGTTGAGCTCGCCCGCAAACTCGCCCTCGTCGATCGCCGCGTTGCGCAGCCGCCGCAGCGCCGCCGCCGCCTCGGCCTCGCGGCCCTGCGTCATCAGCCAGCGCGGGCTCTCCGGGAAAAAGGCCAGCGCCACGCACTGCACGGTGGGCACGACGAAGAAGAGCGCCAGCGGGATGCGGTAGGCGTTCTTGGTCAGCAGCGTCTTGGTGCCGTAGTCGACGGCCGCGCCCACAATCGAGCCCATCGACAGCTGGCACTGGTAGACGGCAAACACGAGGCCGCGCAGGTGCGCCGGCGCCGCCTCGTTGACGTAGATCTGCCCAAACGTCAGGAACCAGCCCACCGAGATGCCCAGCAGGAAGCGCGCCACGTACAGCGCCGCCAGGCTCGTCGTCCCGATCATGATGGCCGTCGCCACAAAGTTGAGCAGCGACGCGATCCACAGCGCCGGCCGCCGCCCGAAGCGCGCGCTGTACGGCCCGATCAGCAGCGACCCGACAAAGGTGCCGATGGTCATGAGCGACGAGATGAGCTGCTGCACCGTCGTGTCGATGGCCAGCTTGTGCGTGGCCTCGTCGTAGTAGCCAAACACCCGGAGGAAGCCCGGCATGGCCATGAAGCCGCCGACCAGCGCGTAGTCGAGGCCGTACTGGAAGCTGGCCAGCGTCACCAGGCAGCAGATGGCCAGGCACTTTCTGTGGCTGCCGACGTCCAGCCGCAGCGGGTTGGCGAGTTCAGCGCCACCAGCCATGATGGGGGGGGGGGGGGGACGGAAAGAAGAGACGGGCGGTAGTGGTAGATGCGTAGATAAAGACGTGAATAGTGGAAACAAACAATAAACGGGAGACTCAAATAAACAGATACAAAGAGCAACACAGCAACACTGACTGCCGGTCTCGTCTGTAGGGTTCGATCATCTCCAGCCTCCTTCGCCAGAGGACCACCGCCCCTTTATGTTGCCTGCCATGTCCGTGACGATAATTGCTGGTTGCTTGGCGTCGCTTCCATTACACAGTCGTTCCTTGTTGACTCCGCGGCTGGGGTTAGCCGTCGTGGCCTTATTCCAGCTCTGATTCCCGTCTCCAACCTGGGAAAACTGGGGAAATACCGGGGAAATGTCGGGGTAGCTGACGACCTGGGGATTTTGCAGCATTTCTGTGTGATTTTGACAGAAACACACAACTACCGACTCGCTGGCTGCGGGGGTCCGCGGTCTAGCTCGATGCGCGTCTCACCTCCGCACGCTTCGGTTGCCTTTCCCGGGCCACCATCCACGTAGGTCGTACCGTCGTAGTAGCACCTCGCCTGCGCGCCCCTGTCGTGTCGCATCAAGTGCCGCTTTCCTGTGGTTTTCGCGGTTTCGCCGGGCACACTGCCAAGCACCCCCGCCGCCTCTGTGGTCGTCTAACGGTCTAACGCCTGCCCTAAGCCCATGCTACGCCTGCCCTTGCCCGGAAACAGCACAGAAAGAGGACAGACGCGGGCATTGGACGCTGCCACCTGCGTCCCTGGATCGCGCGGCAGTCGTCTCGTCGCGCGACTTTATATGGCCGTCGCTCGCTGCTGTCCACCCGACGTGCAAAATGCGGGGGTCCGCCGAGGCCTGCGCGGCGTCACACGACTGGCCAGCGGCCGGCACTTGCCCAAGCGAGCAGCAGAGCAGCTGGCGAGCACGGCGTCCGTAGAGGGGGGATCGGCGGAAGCACACTTCCTCGGCTGGTGCTGACCACCACATCCACCACAGGAGCATATAGTCATGCAACTATATCAAGGCTGCCATGGCACTCTGGCTCGTGAAGGACGCAAACAAGGCATGCACTTGCAACTGGACGTCCACAAAGCCGTATAGTCTGTCACGTCTCCCCTTTTCCTTTTTTTTTTGTTTCGTTCTTCCAACCGCATCGTCGCTTCACCACACCTCGCCGCCATCATGGGCTCCGTCGACACAACGCCGGCCCTCCGCGTCCCGCCCTTGACCAAAGGCACCGCCATCGACCACCTCGACTATGTCGACGTCTCCCCCATCATCGGCCGCGAGTACCCGACCGCGAGCCTCAAGCAGATGATTGACGCGCCCAACGCCGACGAGCAGCTGCGCGACCTGGCCATCACCATCTGCGAGCGCGGCGTCGTCTTCTTCCGCGCGCCCCAGGACGACCTGTCCATCGACGAGCAAAAGGACATTACCGACCGCCTGGGCAAGCTGACGGGGCGCCCGGCCGAGAACGGCCTGCACGTGCACCCGCTGTACAACGATCCCAACAACATTCCCATGGCCAACGGCCAGACGGACAAGAACATGTAAGGTTGTGTCTTTGCTTTGCGTTTTTGCGTCGTTGTGTCTGCTTCGTTGTGTCCTCGCTTTGCTCTTTCTTTTGTTCTCGCTTTGCTCGCTCTCTTTTGTCCTCGCTTCGCTCTCTTCGCTCGCTCATCGCTGACGCTCCCAGCTACGTCATCAACTCCGAAGCCCAGAAGAAGCTCTACGCCACCATGAAGAACCGCCCGGCCGCCACCGAGGCGCGCGACCTCGGCCGCGAGTGGCACAGCGACAGCCTCTTTGAGACCTGCCCGTCCGACTTCTCCTTCCTGCGCATGCAGTCCACGCCGCCCGCCGGCGGCGACACGCTGTGGGTCTCGGGCTACGAGCTGTACGACCGCCTGTCGCCGCCGTTCCGCGCCCTCTTCGAGAGCCTGACGGCCACCTGCGCGCAGCCCGTCTTCCAGTCCGCCTGCGAGGCCGGCGGCTACGCCGTCATGAGCCCGCGCGGCGCCCCGCAGAACGTCGACTACGCCTTCGCGCCCGTGCACCCCGTCGTGCGCACGCACCCCGTGACCGGCTGGAAGTCGCTCTTTGCCGGCGTCGGCCTGCACGTGTCGCGCATCAACGACGTGTCGACGTACGAGGACCAGCTGCTGCGCGACTACACGCTGCGGCTCATCACGCGCAACCACGACTGCGTCGCGCGCATGCACTGGACCCGCGGCGCCTGCGCCATCTGGAGCAACGAGTGCACGCTGCACGCGGCCACGCCGGACACGCACCTGGTCGACGGCGTGCGCACCGGCGTGCGGGCGTCCGGTATTGGCGGCGTGCCGTACCTGGACCCGGCCAGCACGGGCCGCCGTGCGGCACTCGGGCTGCCACCGTTTTAGGAGGGGGGGGCGGGGGGGGGCGTCAGCAACACCCATAAGAGCAATCGACAGTGGACGGCGAATGGACGATCCGAGTTAGCGGTTGACAGAGATGTGTATTTATAAACGGTGCTTACAGTACGGAATAGACACGATCGCCCTCCCTAATGCTGCCTAACCACCGACTAAGGATGACGAGAGCGGCGCTAACGTCAGCTAGAGTCTGCTGCATGCAAAGCCCGTATCTGGAGATTCTAGAGTGCTGGACGAGGATGGGGGAGCTCCTTAGGGCAACTGCACCGAGCATCGTAAGCCTTGGTTCTCTGCACTTACCCCGCCAGATTTCGGCCACTCTAGCCTTCGTCTGTTGGCGATGTGTATATAAAGACCGGCCGCAATCTTCTTGGCAGTTGTTGTGCGTTAGTCTCTTTTCTGTAAACTCCGTCGTATCTGTTCGTCCATCAACGTCGGCTTTCTGTCATCCGTCAACGTTAGCTCTCTGTCGTCCATCAACGTTAGCTCCCTCTCCCTCTCCCATCGCTCCACCACGCATCATGTCCAAGAAGATTATTACCGTCTTCGGCGCCACCGGCAACCAGGGCGGCTCCGTCATCACCGCCCTGCTGGCCAGTGCGGCGCTCTCGGCGCAGTACACCATCCGCGGCGTCACGCGCGACCCCACCAAGCCGTCCGCCCAGAAGCTCGTCGCCAAGGGCGTGCAGCCCATTCAGGCCGACCTCGACGACCCCGCGTCGCTGGCGGCGGCCGTGGACGGCGCCGACGCCGTCTTTGCCGTGACCAACTACTGGGAGTCGCTGTCCAAGGCCAAGGAGATTGCCCAGGGCAAGGCCATCGTCGACGCCTGCGTGGCCGGCGGCGTCAAGCACCTCGTGTGGTCGTCGCTGCCGTGGGCCGCCAAGCTGACCCAGGGCGTCCTCACACACATTGACCACTTCGACTCCAAGGCCGAGGTGTCCGCGTACGCCGAGCAGCGCAAGAAAGAGACGGGCCTCTGGGTCACGCACTTTTTGCCCGCCTACTTCTTGCAGAACATCAACAGCAGCGTAAGCCCGGACCCGGAGTCGGGCGTGCCCACCTGGTCGCAGCCGCTGTCCGCCACCGAGACGCAGCTCGCCGTCATCGACGTCGTGTCGGACACCGGCAAGTACGTCGCCGGGATCCTGGCGCTGGGCGCCGCCGCCGACGGGCAGTTCGTGCAGGGCGTGTCGCAGTGGGTGACGCCGGAGGAGGTGGTGCAGACCATCTCCGAGGTCACCGGGACGAAGACGGTCTTCAAGGAGGCGCCCAGCGACGAGTGGAAGAAGACCGTGCCGGGCCCCCCGTTCGTGCAGGAGGAGATGGCCGAGAACTTGGAGCTGATTCGCACGTACAGCTACTATGGCAAGGGCACCAAGGCCAAGCAGGCGGAGCACAACAAGTACATTGAGGCGGTCGCCGGCCAGAAGCTGACCAGCGTGGCGGAGTATGTCAAGGCCACCTGGTAGGCGTGTGTTGGTGGTGTTGAGGCAGTTTGTGCCGTTCGTCGCAGTGCACCTACGCCATAGTCTGAATTCCTCACGATGCTGCTATGCGGCTGTGTTTGTCCGGCACTGTCAGTGAACCGCTTGATGTTGATGTGACGTTGACGGCCTGTAATATGTGCTGACTGTCTGTGTTTGGTTCCACGACATCTTTGGTGACTGTACTCCGTACACAGGAAGGAGGGAATGTCCGTCATGGGAAGGTGGCACGCGACAGGCACAGGCAGGGAAAGAACGACAAGCAGCCCAAACGCAAGAGCGACCCAGCTTCACCTGCATTCTGCCGAGAGTCACCGCTTTCTACTCAACGCTGAAGATATCTGTACGTCGTTGAAGACGTCTGTATTACGGAGTAAACGTCGAGTTCCAATTCCCCATTTGCCAAGAAGGCAACCGTCGACAAGCTTCCCTCCGCCTCGTCCCTTTTGATCACCGACGCTTCAGTGGGTGCCCTGTGTGAATTACTGCGTAACGGTGTTTGGCCTGCTGTGTAAGAGGGACAGGGCGTGGCTTCTTTAGGAAGTTTGCTCACTACATGTACATTTCGGTGTCGATCGCTAAAAGTGGAGCACCCCAGCACACGCCCCCACTAAAACTGCCTGGAGTCCACCCACGTGGGCACGACGGGTGGCTGGCATTGGCGACGGCGATGTCCTCACATCTGCACAACACAAGCTCCAGGAACCAGGACAGCCAAACCTCGACAAGCATCCAATGAGACGGCCTGAATTACTGGCTCCATTGACACGACTCGCCTCCGACAGGGGACGAACAGCTTCTGCGCCGCTTTCCCGTGTGGTACTGTCTTTCTCTCGGTATCCTGAAAGGTCCTTTCTTTTTGGCACAATGATGTCTCGCTCGACAGCCACATTCTCCGCCATCCACTGGCCTTGCTCGTCTGCCCATGTGCTCTCGTGCTCCCCTGTCCCACATCCATGCGTTGGTTGGGATGGCCTTGCAGCTTGGAGACGAGAACGGGAGAGTGGGTTGTGTAAATAGGCGAGCATGGTCGCTCCGATCCCCACGACTCGTTTGGGCGAAGATGATCTTTTCAACGAATTGAAGAACACAAAGGAAGACGACAGCACAGAAGACCCCGTCGATCTTCTTTCCTCCTCCCCTCCTCCGCCTTCTCCACGGAATGCCTGTCACGACGCACATGTCCTCGTCGCCGTTTCTGTCACCCAACCACCAGTCACTGAACCACCGTCCACCGTCACCGTCACCGTCCTCCTCCTCCTCCTCCTCCTCCTCGTTTGACCCATCGACACCCCCCGGCATGGCCGACTCGACCCGCACGCGCCAGCAGTATGCCCGTCTGCTCGCGGACCACGGCACCGACGACGACGGCGCCTACAGCCCAGGCAGCGGCGACAGTGCCAGCGAGGGCAGCATGCCAATGACATCGTCGTCGTGGCAGCAACAGCCGCGATCGGCGGCCAAACGGGCGAAACGGGCCAACGTGGCCCGCGTGGCCCGCATCGAGAAACGAGTCGGCTACCTGCCGACGGCCCGCCGCTTCTGGGCCGACTTCACCCTGGGCTTCGCCGACGGCCTGACCGTGCCGTTTGCGCTGACGGCGGGGCTGTCGTCGCTGGGGCAGACGGACACGGTGGTGTATGCGGGCCTTGCGGAGGTCAGCGCGGGGTGCATCAGCATGGGCATTGGCGGGTACCTGTCGGCGCGTCAGGCGGCTCGACCGGAGGCGGACGATGGTGAGGACGGGGAGCTGGGCCACGACCGGGCCGACGTCGAGTCCGGCCTGGAAGAGATGGAGGAGACCAAGGCGGCGACGGCGACGACATTGAAGACGTTGTCCGTCGCACCGGACACCCTTACCACGGCGCACCGCTACCTGGCGCCGCTGGCGCTGCCAGCCGACCTGCACCAGCAGATGCTGGCCCACATTGCGTCCCAGCCGCACATGGCCGAGAACCTCGTGGCGGCTCGCCAGTCGGTGCTTGTTGGCGGCGGCGACGACGATGACGAGTACGGCTACGGCGCCGACTACTACGCACCCCCCGCCAAAGACGACAGCGACGACGCCGTCTGGCCCGTGGCCGCGGGCGCGTCCGTCGCCCTGGGGTACCTGGTGGGCGGCTTGCTGCCGCTGTGGCCGTACTTTTTCGTCACGCACGTCGGCGACGGCCTGCGGTACAGCTTTGCCGTGTGCATTGTGGCCCTGTTTTTGTTTGGCTTCCTCCGGGACTTTGCCCTGGACGGGCCGTCGTCGGCGTCGTCGTCGTCTTCGTCGTCTTCGTCCTCCTCGTCAGAACGCCCCCTCGCGTCCGGACGCCGCCGCCGCATGCCGTGGCGCCGACTATGGAAGAGCACGTTCGAGGGCTTGCAGATGGTGATTCTGGGCGGCATTGCGGCGATGGCGGCGGTGCTGTGCGTGCGGCTGTTTGAGGGCGCCAGCACGAGCAGCAGCGCGTGAGTGTCGCCCGGACCATGTGATGGGACGCTATATGAAAAAGGAAACAAAACGAAAACGTTGACGGGCATTTGCTTAGCGAGTGGATTTATTTCGTATTTTTATGACGACATTAATTTTGCGAATAACTTGTCGCGTGTGTCGGTCACCAACTGGCGTTTTATTTTATTTTATTCATTTTATTTCAAGGATGCTCCACACCATAGGCTATTTCTATTCAAACAGTCTGTCCTGCTCCTCCATGGTCATCGAGTCAGACGCCGTCTGCCTTGGTGTCGCGCTTGTTGCCAGTATCACAGGAGCAACCACCTCCTGAACCTTTCTTGTCATCACAAGAGCAGTCGCCGCCTGGGCCTTTCTTGCCACCACAAGAGCAGCTAGGGCCGTCCCGACGTGCTACGCCGACGTAGTCGACACTGATCACGTCGATGCCATTGTCGTCGGTGTCGTCGGCAGTCGCCCGCTTCATGGAAAACTCCCAGGGTACGGTGATGAAGGGAACCTGACTGCCGACCGGGCGGGCCAGCTGGTTGTAGGCCGTGTCTGGTAGGGGCAAAGCCGGCGGAAGGGCCAGGACGGCGGACGCCGCCACCATCACCAGAGCGAGCCGCCGGTTCTGCGTGGAGAGTGAGAGTGAGCGAGGGGGGTCGCAGCCACAGAAATGGCGCGGGACGAAAAGGACATACCATCGTGTCTGCTCCTTCGACGTGGTCTTTGCCCACTGGCACGTTGCCGTTACACCGTCAACAGCTGCAGGCCCGGGTTCTTGGTGACGTAAAAGTAGTAGGCGACGAGGCGAAACTGCATCAAGACAATGGTCATGAGCACGACAAAGGGAAACGCGCGGACGGAGGGGGACTCGATGGCGCCGACCGCTATAACAACGAAGAGGCAGGTGGGGATCAGGAGCGTGACGGGGACCAGCAGCGGGGAATAGGTCATGGCGCGGCCGCGAGGCGAAGGGGACGTAAGAGTAAGAAATGCTGTGTGGACACGGGTGATGAGAAGAGTTTTGCTGGGAGGGTTGGCGATGCACGCAAATGTGGTCGTTTTGTTGACGTAGTGTTGGTCCACTCGGGGGGAAGGAGCACATCGGAGGAAGGTGCGTCTCGCACAGCTCTTTCCGCAAACGTGTACGCTGTGGACAGTCCTACCCGGGAAGGAGCAAGCCGACGTGACGGTGTGTTCGACCCAGACGCTCGTGCCTGCCCTTTGCGCCCTCATGGAAACCGCCGGACGCCGGGCATCTGCGTGTGGCGCGTGTGCACGTAGCTCGTCCGCCGCGCCGTCGGCGGGAACCGGATCGGCGGCGGGTTGAGCACGTAGTCGGGCGATGTCGCCACGCCGGCCGCGCGCCGCCGCCGTTCTTCCTCGAGCTGCTGCTGCTGCTGCGCCGCCGCGGCCGCCGCCATCATGTGCTGCATCCGGGCGGCACCCATCATGGACGACGCGGGCCGCGGCCGCCGCGACACCTCGGTCGTCTCCGAGTCGCTCTCGTAGCTGACCTCGGTCTCGTAGTAGGACCGCTGCCGGCGGCGACGGCGCTCCCACTGGTCGCGCTGGCGCAGCCGCTCCAGGCGCCGGCGGTAGCGGCGCTCGTCGCGGTAGGCGACGTAGCCGTCGGAGTGGGTGAGCCAGTACCAGAAGAGGAACAGCAGCACGACGAAAGCAACGACGCCGACCAGGATGCCGCCAATCTGGCCCTGGGAGAGGCCGCCGCCGTCGGAGGAGCTGGGCGGCGCGGATTCTGGGGTGGCTGCGGCGGCGGCCGCGACTTGTGGGGCCATTTTGTTAGTGGGCGGGCGCGGGGTGGCCAGCCCTGTAAGTGGCTGTCGCGGTAGGTAGCTGTAAGTCGGTATAAGTCGCTGTAAGTCGCTGTAAGTCGCTGTAAGTCGCTGTAAGTCGCTGTAAGTCGCTGTAAGTCGCTGAGGTACAGTTGGAGACAGGGGTGAAGTATTCGTAGAATCTGCGAGGACAAGGACACTTACGTATCGTACAGTGTAATCCTGAAAGTCTACGATACAAACGAGTCAACGCCTCAGAAATGCGATGTGCGGTGCTGCGCCTATTTATTTCTACGGTACTATGGGGAGGATTGCGGTGCTCCTACCGTTGGCCGTCGTGGGGGGAAGTGCCTTGCGCAGAGCAGCAGCAGAGGAGCAGAGTAGCAGCGGAAAGAAGGACAACGCGAAGACGCCGGCCGACGAGCGCGACAGCAAAGGGGGGCATTGACAGAGTCGCGACTTGGGTGTGGGAGGAGCAGAGGTGGAGGGACTATCGTGGCCAATAAGGAAGGCCGGCAAATGGGCAGAGGCCGCCATGCGCTGCAAGGCGACAGGCAGCGGAGGAGGAAGAGGGCGAGGAAGAGGAGAAGAAGGCGCCCATTTCAAGCCCGCTGCGTGGAGGCTCAAAGAGGGGCGCCGTGCATGTGCAGGATGCACATGCAGCTCGTCTGCAGCGTCCGAGTCGGATCCCGCCTTTTCCAGCGCGCGTCGCCCGGCTCTGCACCCGTTCGTGTCGGCGTCTTGTCAGTCATGATGCCATAGGGCGATGTTGGGTCGTCTTCATCGAAACTGCACTCAACTGGAGCACCCGTTCCACGCGTTGGCCAGCATCTGCTCCAAGACACGGCATAGTCCCGGTCCTTTCTGTCCGAGTGTGGACAACATGTGCACCGGACGAGCATGTCGTCTTTGTGTGTCCTGGTCATGACTGGACGGTTTGTTTCAGCGAACATCCAGTCTGGCGTTGTCTTCTGCAGGTAGACGGAGGAGAAAACAGCGAGGAGTATCGTGGGATGATGTTTGTCCAAAGACACCATCTGTCAAGACTACCGTTGGCAGTTGGACTTGCACAGCGTCGGAATAAACAAATATTGGCGCAGATTGATCGTTCTGTGCGAGCACCGCATTCGACAACCCATGCATATGTAACACAGAGGTGACGGTCCGTGAACGAGTCGCCATTCGCAATATGTTTGTTTCTGTTGGTTCTGTTGGTTCTGTTGGTTCCGTTGGTTCTGTTAGCTACTTACAGCCGCACGCCAGGCCCTGAAGACGCTAACGTTTAGCGCTTTAGGCGGACAAGCTGTGACAAGGAGGACGGGATGGTCCGGTCCGGAATGGGGGTGATGATTGCGGTTGTGGTACAGAGGCTCATTAGAAAAAGAGAGACTTCAACTGCGAGACGACGGTGCCTTGGCTCTTGAGTTGAATCAATGAATGTAGGAACAAGTAAATACAAGGTAGTTAAATCAACAACGAACAACAATAACAACGAACAACGATAACAACGATAACAACGATAACAACGATAACAACGATAACAACGATAACAACGATAACAACGATAACAACGATACAAACAACGAATAATGAACGCAGCGCCTCCCCCCCCTACAGCGTAATCGCCACATTCATCAGCGGCTTGTACTGCTGCGAGCCGTGCACATCGTTCTCCATGAAGCCGCCCGAGGCCGCCGGCCGGCCCTTGCGCATGCGCGGCAGCGTGGCCTTGAAGGCGAGGGCCGGGTCGAAGAAGGCGCAGTAGACGAGCTGGTCGACGGGCAGCCCGTAGAGGGCGGCGACCTTGGGGGGCGCCAGGACGCCGGAGGCCTTGACGCGGTCGTAGACGGCGCGGTCGTCAAAGAGGACGTCGAGGGTGATTTCGTAGGGGCCGGCGTTTTTGGAGCGCAGCAGCCGAGCGAGGTGGCCGATGGTGGTGGTGGTGGGGGTCGTTTTCGACGAGGTGGATGCCAACGAGGTCAGCGTCGACGCACCTTTGGCGCCCCCATTCACGTCCTTGACCCCCGCACACGCGAGGGCCGCCCGCTCGGGCTGCTGCCGAAAGGGCAGGTCCGCCACCCGCGTCCCGCCCGCCGGCCCCGCCCAGGCCACCGCCCAGCGGAACAGCGCCGCCCCCTCTGCGCCGACCGCGCGGGCGCCCTCCTCGCCGCGGGCCAGGTCCATCAGGTGGTACACGGAGAACTCGGCACACGCGCCCATCTCGATCTCGCCGGTGCCGCCGCCAATGCCCATGCCCAAGTTGCCGCTGTTGGCCTTTTGGCCGGAGTAAGGCCCGTGCACGCAGCCGATGCGCGCGGCCGAGGCAATGCTGTTGGCGTCGGCCTGTGTGGGCGCGAGGGCCTCGCCGACGATGAAGGCGACGCCGGGTGGCGCCTCGGCCTCGTCCTGCGCGTCGCCGTCCCGGCCGTCGTAGACGTGAAAGTCGAGGTCCCAGGTGGCGGGGTCGAGGTGCGCGTGCTGCTTGCCGACGTACTGCTTGATCTGCTGCAGCACCGACGGCAGCTGCGCCAGCAGGATGGGGTCGCCGAACGAGCCCATGAAGAGGCTGCGGTAGCCCGTGACGCGCGCGCCCTCCAGCTTGACTGTGTAGGCGGCGCCTCGGCCCCACGATGCGTTGAATGTCGCACCCTCGACGTGCACCGACGCCCCGTCGTCCCGCTGGGCATAGCGGGCCGTCGTCAGGTCCAGTTCACCGCCCGGCCCGGCCAGCCGGTCGGGCCGGGTCTTTTCGTAGAGCGTGTGGGCGGCCACGGTCAGGGGCCGGCAGACGGCGCCGGCGGCCAGCGCGTGGATGTCGAAGCTGCCGTCGCGGTAGACGGTGGCCATGGCGCCCTTGCTCTTGGGCGTCGCGCAGAGGCCGCCGCACTCCATGATCTTGCCCATGTGCGTGAACCCACCGAGCACGCGCGCGTCCAGGGCCCAGACGTCGGTCGTGGCGGTGGCGGCGGCGGCAGCTGTGCCGCCCAGATGGTGGAAGGCGCAAAAGGCCACGTACGGCGCCGGGTCGTAGGCGCGCCCGCCGAGCACGACGTCAACGTCCGGGTGCGCCGCCATGGCCTGCACAAACGGCTCGGGCCCCATCTGGGCGACCACGACGGTGGTGGCGTCGACGGCCGCCGCGGTGAGCGCCGGCACGCAGGGGCCGCAGCCCGTGATGGCGCCGGCCGCCAGCCGGTCCTGCACCAGCGCCTTGTCCACGCAGCTGTACACGGACAGGACCTTGAGCGCGGTGGCCGTGCCGTCTTCCCGGTTGAGCACCTCCATGGCCTCCGCCACGAGCCGGCCAAACAGCTGCACGTGCGCGTCGTCGCCGTCGCCGCCCGCCGAGCTCAGCAGCAGCGGCACGCCGTACTCGCGCGCTATGCGCAGGGCCGCCAGCAGGTCGCGCCGGTACGAGCTCTCCGGGCAGGTCGTGGTGCCCAGGGCCAGCTTCGACGGCCCCGAGTCGGTCGAGCCGCTGTCCATGATGAGCGCCGTCGGCACGCCTGGGTGGTCGCGGCGCGCCGTCTCCAGGCCGCGGTACACCTCGTCGGCCTCGAAGCCGTAGCCGAGCATGCCGACGGGCGTGACGATCTGGCAGAGGACGTCGGATGGGGGTGCGGACGAAGGAAGAGAGCCCATTGTGGGGGTGAAGGGGGGGTGAGGAAAGGTATGGTGTTTCGTTTGAAGTCTCAGTGGTGAGGTAAGATGAATGGTCAAGGGTGCCTAGTGTTTGACATTTAGAGGCAATGACTCTGTAGTAAACAACAATACAGACAGTCGTGGTGAGCTCCTATTTGAAGCTTTTCTGCCGTCGTGTTCTGCGTGTACGTTCTTGGCTGTCCTTTTCGTCCTGCCTTTCCATTTCCTCCCATCATCGGCCCGGCGTTTGAGCGCCCGTCGGCTGCTGCCCACTTTAGAGCGGCCATCCCACGAATGTCCGTAGGACTTGACGTCGTCTGAGAGTTTCTCCGTTCCTCACGTCCTCCCTCTGCCATGGCCCTTATGGTCTGTTGGATGGTCGTTTTTGGAGGACATGTCCGCGTGAGGTTGAAGGCCTTCGGTGCCGAAGCGAATTTCGGCAAGTGGGCCCAGCGCACTTACACCAGCGGTTAGTGCACTTACACCAGCGATTAGCGCTGATGCAGTGTGAGGGGAAGCGCGAGGACAGGCAAGCCGGCAGCAGCCCAGAAATGCGTCGAAGAACGTTGGCTCAGACGCCGTAGAAACGTAACTCGCGCATGCCATCGTCTTGTATCATTTTTGTAGAGACCTGCATAGCGTAGTGTGCCACCGCCTCGCTTCCCTACGCTGGATTCCAGTTTGGCGCGCGGAACAAATTCATAAAATCATCTGCGTCGTCAAACCAGGCGTTCCAGTCCGTAAATACCTCGTCGCTGAAGGCGTGGCTGAACTGCTCAGCGAGCGTGCTGCTCGCATCCCGCGGCATGCCGCTGTCGAGGTAGGGGCCCATCTGACCATCCTGTGCGTAGAGTGGAGTGGGTGCTGGCGGAAGCTGCTGGTCTGCATTGTTGTTCTGCTCGCACAGGGCCGCTGCCTGCATTTGTCCGTGTCCCGCCGTCGCCGTCGCCGCCGCCCCCGACCGCGTCACTACCGTCCGGCGCGCCGCCGTCGCCGACGGTGTCGACGCCCCCGGGCGCTGGCGCGGCGGCAACTCGCGGTCCGGGCCCTCGAGGTACTTTTGGCGCACGCGCTGGCGCACGACCCACGAGGCCTTGATGCCCAGCTCGATGATGTCCGTGTCGGGCGGGGCCAGCGCGCGCGCAAAGTGGTCGGCAAACGCGCCGGCGACGCGCGGATCGTCGGCGTAGTGGGCGACGAGCCGCAGGATGCGCACGCAGCGGCCATTCTCGTCGGCGGGGTGGCGGGCGAGGGCGTCGATGAGGTCGAGGGCCTGGCCGGCGGCCGCGAGGGCGTGGGCGGAGGGGTCGTCGTGGCCGCGGGTGTCCCCCTGGTGCAGCATGACGTAGATGAGAAGCGCAAAGGCGGCCATCAGCATGGCGCGGCCGTAGTGCTTGGGGAGGCAGCGTTTTGCGGCCGAAATGACAAGACGGGGTCGTGGGGTCGGGATGGTGCTGCCATGGCCGTCTGGCTCGACATGACTCCCACCTGCGTAAAACTCGGCCATCAGCTCGATGATGCGGCCGGCGTAGTGCACCGTCTTTTGCCATGCCGCCTCGACGAACACGTCGGGCTCGCCGAGGGCGAGGGCCGACCGGGGCATCAGAAGCGGCGCGCGCAGCCGCAGCCGCGCCGCCAGCAGATCCACGTGGATGAGAAACGGCAGCGCGCGGCGCCCCTGGCCGCCCTCGACCTCGACGGCGGTCCACGTCTGCTCAAACGTGTCCAGCTCGCGCTCCATCACGTCGAGGAGGGGGCTCCGCGACGTCAACGTCGACGCCGCGTCTTTCAGCACGGTGTCGTGGCGGAACAGAATCGTCTGCAGCTCGATCCGCGCCGCAAACGCATCCGACAGCCCCTCGCCCGGCTGCAGCTGCAGCTGTCTCTGGAGACTCGGCGCCAGCGCGGCCACCGACGCCATGGGCGGCGGCAGGCCCATGTCGATGGCCAGCGTGTTGCTGACCACAAAGGCGCCCAGCCATGTGCGGTACCGCGCCGCGTTGGCCTTTTGCCGGGCCCCGTCGCCGTCGTCGTCGTCGTCGTCGTCGTTGTTCTCGCCGCCACCGCCCGCCACCACGTCCTCCCGCCCCCCCACCGACGAGTACCACCACAGCGCCTCGGCCTCGTGCAGCCGCAGGTGCAGCGCCGAGCTCGTCGCCACCCCGCAGTAGTACCAGCTCGGGTCGTTGCGCTGCAGGTCCACCGCCAGCGGCCACGACGTCAGCACGAGCAGCGCCTGCGTCATGTACACGGTGCGGGCCGGCTGCACGAGCGCGTCCGCCAGCAGCCGGCGGTACGGCGGGACGAGCGGCTCCAGCACGGCGGCGCGGTGCTGCGGATGGTTCTGCGCGGCGGTGATCACAATGGTCCAGAACAGCAGCTCGCTGTCGGCGCAGACGTCCGTGGGGGTCTTGGACGCGCCGGCAACGTCCACGATGGGCAGCATCGGGTGGTAGACGGCAACGTAGCTGGGCGGTCAGTGGACGGCGCAGGCCCCGTGTGTTCGTGGTCCGATCAACAACACAGATCAGGTGGGAAAAGCACTCACAACGCAAACAGATCGTCAACGACGGCAAAACTCAGCCGCACGCCGTCCAGGAGGTAGCCGGGCGTGTCGTCTGGTGCGCCATCCGGTGCATCGCCCAAGAGGCCCATGCCTTCTGCTGCTGGCGATGCCTCGGACTGCGTCTGTGCCGGCGTCGGATGGATTGTCGCGACAGCTGCTGGAATCTGACTCTGCGTCCCGTGGGCCGCCACCGCCCCGCCCATGGAGTCCACAATCTGCTTGAGCTGCTCCTTCTCCGCGAGCAGCCGCTCCAGGGTGCCGCGCACCGGCCGCCGCTTAAAGTCCGAGTCGAATACGCACGACGTGCGCCGCTTCACACACCGCGAGCAGGCGCCCGGGTATCGCTCGGCAGCGTCGCACCGGAGCTTCACCTGCCGGCACGTCGTGCATGCCATCGAGCAGCGTTTGGACGACATGGCTGGTGGTTCTTGTGGTGCTGGGGCATTTATGACTTGTGAAGTGTGGTGGATGAAGCTTCACAAGTACGCTGAAGGCGCTGTGGCCTGGCCTGGTCCTCATTCTAATATAGGCCTTCCCCAGCGGGCTTAGTGGAGTTTGCCGCACCTAGAATTGCCAGCCAGGTCCCGCTAGAGATTGGGACGTCCCAAGTGTCGTTAGCGGGTGTTGGGTGCCCTGTATGCCCTGTTGTGTTGATTGCCAGTATTGTTTGGGTGGCTTTCGCATAATAAAACAAAACATTCAACCAACACAAGACATAAGAGAGAGGTACACAACAGTTATGACGATGGAGCACCAAAACGTGAATGAAGAAACCAATATCCAAAAGAGACTGTTCCAAAAGGCCATGTATAGACATAACGTACGCCCATGTCGTCGCAGCCACGAGACAACCACTCGCCCATCGCCATTGCACCTCGCTCCTCGTCACAGCTTTCTATCCGCCACCAGCCTCGACCTGAGAAACTCCAACATGTGTGGCCGCACGCCAGCACTGTCGTGGGCGAACCCCGGCACCACTGTCAGGGTAGACGCAATGCCGTCGGCCGCCCACTGACGATGCAGCGCCGTCGCCAGGTCCAGTCGGCTGCTGAAGCTCGTCGGCAGCGTCGACACCCTGTCGCCGGCCATGTCGTCCACATCGTCACCGCCCTTGTCCTGTCTTTCCTTCTTCACAGCGGCGGCCTCCTTGGCCTTCACCGCCCGCAGCCACGCCCAAAACGCCGGCCCGCCGTGCACCGCGCTGTCCTCGCCGCCGATGGCGATCTGGATCGCCACCTGGGCCACGGCGGCCTTGTCGACCGTGCGCCCAAACACGGCCTCGACGTCCTGGATGCCCGCCGGCCAGCTCTGCGCAGCGTCCAGCCGCGTCGCCCGCCCCGGCGCGCCCACACCCACGGCCGCCAGCCGCTCCGGGTAGATATACAAAAACCGATGCGCAAACTGCCCGCCGCCCGAGAACCCGCCCAGGTACACTTTTTGGGTGGCAATCCCCGGCCACACGACGGCCACCTCGTCCAGGATCGCCAGCAGCACGGCGTCCGCCCGCAGCGTGCGCGACCGCAGCACCTTGTACGCGTCCAGGTCGTGGAGGCCGTCCATGTTGGCGGGGAACAGGGGCGCCAGCACGGCGCACCCGTTGGCCTCGGCAAAGGCGGCCAGGTCCGTTGTGAGGGCGCTGGTATCGCGGCCGGTGCCGTGGACCCAGACGACGAGGGGGAGGCGGTTGTCGGTTGTGTCCATCTTGTCGTCGTCGCTCGCATCCGCCGTGTACTTGACATGGTACTGGCTCGGCGGCACGTACAGCCCGTACGCCACGCGCGGGTCCTCGGGGGCCACGCGCCACGGGACGCGGCCCGTCAGAAACACGGCCTCCAGGAAGCGGGCGGGCACATCCCTCGTCGTGAAGCGGCGGTCCAGTGCCATCGCGAGGGCGTTGTTGCAGGCAGCGTTCGTCTGGTTGGTCGTCGAATGGTTGAATGCCTCGGCTGTGAGGTGTCGGGCACTCTGCTCACGACGGCCGCTGTCGTCTTTCGTCGGCTGCCATGGCGTCTGTCATCTTTAATACAGCGGCACGACGACAAAATGGCAGCGTGGCCCACCCTCAAGAAGCAAACGGAGCAAACGGCGCTGCCATAAACACCGATGCCGACTCGCCAGCGCTTGTGCTGTGCGGCTGGCTGCTGCTTCCGCTTTGACATGGCCAGGCCCCGCTACAGCTAGGCCCCTCCTTCCGAAGCGAACCTCGCTGTCTCCAATTCCGCCGCTGGGAAAGAACGGGTTCAGGCGTACGTCGTATCTTACAATCGCATCTAACAATTTGTGACAGAAAGTGGCTGGCTCACTTTCCTTTTTTGGAATACAGTCTCGCGCTGGAAGGTGGCACCCACTGAAAGGGCATGCTATGAAGTACGTTAAGAGGAAGGAACGAGACTGTAGCCACCGTTCCGAGGAAAGAGCAACAGAGGAACGACAACAAAGCTGCACATTCACAGAGGACTCCTAAAGTTGCCCCTTTTCATCTCTGGACTCTTGTCACTCAAATCCCCCAGCATCATCATGTCGATACTCCAGCGCTCACCGTTTCGTCATCTCGAGTGTCGCCGGCCATCCTGGTGCCCTTCCAGTCTAGGGTCTACGACCACGACCCACAACCGCTTTTTAGTACTACGCGTACTACACTCTTGGACGCCAGCGAAACGGCCGCATTTGGTCGCTCTGGGGTCAACATCCATCTTCACCGCAACTTTGCAAACGATAGCCAACCACGCATGCCAGAGCTGTGGCATCGTATCTCCCCAGCAGGATGCCCAACTTTGCCGACCACGCCTCGAGCGGCGCTGGACGCCAGCCCGACGCAGACGGCGATGACTACAGCATCTACGACGACCCAGCGGCCATGTTCAGGGCCATGAACCTGCCCGTGCCGGTGATGAAGTCCATCGACGAAGTCCGCCGCGAGGCCGACGCGCGCCGCAAGAACGTCCTAGCCGACTTTACCAGGCTGCGCGCCATTGTCGAGCGCCACGACGAGACCATCCAGCGGCGGTGGCTCAAGAAGACGCGGGCGCAGCGGATCGCCGTCCTGCTCAAGGCCTGGCCCGGCATGGCCGCCATGGCCGCCATGCACCGTCCGGATTTCGAGGCCCTGCGTCAAGACGCGCCTGGCTTTCGCGGCAAGAAGCTGCTGCACCCGCGCGACGCCGTCGTGTGGCCCTACGTCAACCAGGACGACATGGCCAAGCCGCGGTCGCTGCTGCTCCTCCTAAACGCCCGCGGCCGCCACCACCCCTGCCTCTTTGCGGCCGCCGACGGGGAGCAGAAGCGCATCGGCGTCGTCTCGAACAAGCTGTCCCTTGTCTACCTCAACGAGTGGACCATGATCCTCAACGGCAACCCCGACACACCGACCATCGACCGAGACTACGGCATGCTGGTGAGCTGGTACGACAGCAAGGACGCCTGCGACTGGGCGTTCACACGCGCCCAGTTCATCCCGGGCGATGGCCTCGTCGTCCTCGAGGCCCAGGAGCGCCTTCTTCGCTTCCTGATCGACTGCTGTGCGCTGGTGCTCCACGACGTCGACATGGCGGCCATCCACGACGCCCCCGTTCTGCCGGAGCCGGTGCTCAAGCAGGAAGCCGAGACCGCCGGCTTCGACTCGCTCGCCGTCATGGCCAGCGAGGCACCCTACCGCGTGCCGGCCAAGATCGACTTCAGCCGCATCATCGCCCTCCTCGCCGCCCGGACCGCCGCCGCCGAGGAACACCTCTGGTCGCTGCGCGAAGACCCCCCGTACTTTGCGAATACCTTGATGGTCTTGAAGGAGCACCGCCTCGAGATGCTGCCGGATCAGAACGGCGACGCACACCCCGCGCTCGAGCGCTTCCGGCAGCACATTCTCTGGTCCCGCGTCATTGGCAACATGCTCACCGCCGCGTACCTGCAGCACGAGGCGTTTTCCCAGCTGCTCGCCCAGGCGCGCCTCGTGCAGCAGCTGCAACACACGTATGCGGCCCGCATCCGCCCGGCCGATCCTCTCCCGGACGAATACCTGCTCGCCCTTCTCACATTTCAGCTCCAGCTGCAGCGTGTCGCCAAGGGGCCCCTGGAGGAGTTCAAGACGGCGGTCCCCGCGTCGCCGCCCATGCGTCACCTCTTTTGGCGCGAACCGCCGCCCGACAAGGTGACACCCAAAATTGCCGTCGTGTCGCGGCCCGGTGCGCGCAGCAGCGTCGCTGCGGAGCTCATTTTGCAGTTCAGCACGCTCTGGGAGGACGGGCAGCAGCTCTTCTTGCTGCGCATGACCACGGCCGTGGACGAGCTGGAACGCCTCATCGAGACAGAGCCCGAGGCCAAGCGTCTCGTGTCGGCCCACGTCGCCGCGCTCCTCGGCGACCTCTCGATTGCGTCCCAGTACCTGACCCAGATCGACCTGTACCAGCCGTGGGCCAGCAGCTTCGAAAACCACATGGTCACGCACAGGGACACGGTCGAGCGCGCCGTGGCCGCCGCACGTGCGCCACTGGGCCGGATGCTGGCGGCTGTGCAGAACAGCGACCTGGCGGACGCCACCAAGCTCGGCACGCCGACCGCCGGCCGCTTTGCGTACCCCTGCGAGAAGCGCCGCACCAGGGACACCGTCGAGGCGCTGCGGCAGGCCGAGCACAACCTCGACGCCTTCTGGGCCTGCATCGACCGCCTCATGTACGTCAAGGCCGGCGACCTGGCCGGCACCGCGACGGAGAAACTGCTGTCGCAGCCGCGCATGCTGCAGCGCACGCCCGCCTGGGTCGAGACGGCGGCGCCGGCGAAAGGTGGTTGAAAGAAGGCGGCCACTGCACCGGCGAACACAGCGGCCGGGGGCGTCGTCGGCAATCCGCTGTCTGCGTTTTACTTTGGTCTCGTCGAAAAGCCGGTGCAGGGACGCCTCACGACGTCGTCGTCCCGAGCAAAAGCCAAGACCAAGACCAAGGGTACGGCGGAGGCAACCCCAACCGACGACCTCGCGGCGCTCTCCCTCCAGGGTGCCGCGCCCGCCAAAGACACACAGCCCACCATGCCGGTCGACGCCCGCGCGCTCAAGGTCTTCCGCACCCTCTTCTTCAACGCCGACGTCACCTCCACGCCGGGCGAGGTGCCCTGGCGCGACTTCTTGCACGCCATGGCCGCCACCGGCTTCCAGGCCGAGAAGCTGTACGGCTCCGTCTGGCAGTTCCGCCCCACAGCCCTCGACGTCGAGCGCAGCATCCAGTTCCACGAGCCGCACCCGCGCGGCAAGATGGCGTACGAGGTGGCGCGGCGCGTGGGACGCCGGCTGCACCGCGCCTACGGCTGGGTCGGCGACATGTTTGTGCTCAGGACGTGAGGGGGGGTGAGGTAGAAGATACGGGTTGTGATCTTGCACATGGATGAAGTCGCTGCGGGTTCAGTAGACTGAGAATTGAACCAGTTTTGGACAACAACAACATGTGCTGTGGCACACACCAGTACAGCTTCTGTCTCTTTGGATGCTCTATGACAAGTGCGTCTTGGGTATGCCAGGGAAAGCAGCTCCCGTTGACGCTCGACGTGGCAGAGCCGAGATTCGCTTCATTGGAGGTGCGGAGAGCCACGGATGCGGAGTCGAAGGCGGAGAAGAGGAGGTCAGAGGCAGAAGCGGAGACACCCACGGTGTGAAGCGAAATTCGCTTCGTTGTTCGCATGGTCTAGTCCCGGTGGACCACGCTGCCACGACACTAACTACACTAGCTACCCCATGATTATGTTCCCCGGATTTTTGATCAAGATGGGGTTGTTAACTCCATATCTTTCGGGGAAAGAAAAAAACGAAAAAAATGGTGAGATGTTTCCCCAGGAATCACAGGCAATATCAAGACAAATTTGTTGTCTCGTGCTGATTTTTCGACCTTCTTCGTACAGCAGGACATTTAGCCATTTTCTTCCGAGCGAAAGGCGCTGGAGTGGCTTCACATGAAGTCGGATCATGACCGGCGGGAGTCACTCAACTTAGGGCCTTTGATACCACCTGCTGCCTCGTCTCGCCGAATCTCCACGACCGAACGACCGTATCCAGAATTCGTCACCCCACAAGCAGTTCCTGGCCAGCCGAATTTCGCATCGACGACGATCCATGTCAGACCTCCCCGCATACCCATCGCTCTGGGCCGGTCTCTGGCTCTCGTCTCTTCTTTTCCTTTGTTTTATTTTATTTTTTTCCTTTCTCGTGATGATGTCCTCGTGGCTGGTGGTGTTTTCCGTCTTTACTTAAAGGCCGTCCCCGAGGCCCGGGTTTCGTCGATGCTGTCGGACTCGTGCGATAAGCGCTGATCTCATATCCGTATTGCTCGAATTCCGTCTCACAACCATTCCCACACGTATCTGCTTTCTCCCCCCTTTGCCCTGTCTCCCCCGTCTCCCCGTCTCTGTCTACCCACCACTCCTTCACCACTCACCATGGCCTCCACGGAAAAGCATGAGACGCACGAGGTCGAAGAGGCCGTCCCTGATGCGTCCTTTCCGGAAAAGGTCCCGGTCGAGTCCGGCATCAACACGGCGGCCTGGGACCGGGACACGACGCCCGAATACCGGGCACTCGACCGCCGTGTGCTGTGGAAGCTCGACCTCTTCATCCTGCCCGTCATCTCCAGCGTCTACTTCTTTGCGTCCATGGGCCGCTCGGACCTGGCCAACGCGGCGGTCGCGGGCATGCCGGAGGAGCTGGGCCTCAACGCGCAGGCCTACTCCAACGCGGCCACCATGTTCCTCGTGTCCTACATCGTCTTCCAGCTGCCGGGCACGCTGCTCGTTCGCGCCATCGGCCCGCCGTGGCAGTTTTTCGGGGCCATGGTGCTCTGGGGCCTGTTCACGGCCCTCAGCGTGGTCATCCACACGGCCGGGGCGCTGCTGGCGCTGCGCTTCCTCATCGGCATGGCCGAGGCGTTTGTGCAGGGCGCCGTGTTCTACCTGTCCTTCTTCTACCAGTACCACGAGCTGGCCACGCGCGGCGCCGTCTTTTACGCGACGTCGACGGTGGCCGGCGCGTTCAACGGGCTGATTGCGTACGGCATCGAGACGAACCTGGACGGTGCGCACGGCTGGCGCGCGTGGCGCTGGCTCTTTCTGATCGAGGGCATCCTGCCCATGGCCTTTGCCTTTGTCGTCTTGGCGCTCCTGCCGCCCAGCCCCTACAAGATCCGGTTCGGCTTCACGCCCGAGGAGAAAGCCCACGTCATCGCGCGGGCGGCGGCCGCGCACAACGTCGGCGACGGCGAGTACAAGCTGCAGTGGGTGCGGGTGCCGCTGGTGCTGCTGAGTCCGCACTTTTGGCTCCTGGCCGTCGTGTCGTCGTGCGGCCACTTTTGCGTATCGTCCCTGAGCAACTTTCTTCCGTCCATCATCAAGGTGCGTTGGCCCTCACTTCGTTCGCTCTCGTCTGTCTGCTAACAACACAGAGCTTCGGCTACACCTCCGTCCACGCGCAGCTTTTCTCCGTTATCGTCTACGTCTGTGCCGGCGCCGGCGTCCTCGTGTGGGCGCGCATCGCCGACATGACCAACGCGCGCAGCGCCACCCTCGGTGCGTCGATCGCCGTCAGCATCGCCGGCTACGCCATCCTGATTGGCACGACCAACACCAAGGTGCAGTTCTTTGCCACGTGCCTCGTCGCCTTCTCCGTGTACCCCAACATCATCCTGCAGCTGTCGTGGGCGACGGTCTCGTTTGCCGGGTACACGCGGCGCGGGGCGTCGCTGGCGCTGTTCAACGTGATTTCGCAGTGCGTGTCGATTGGCGCCAACCAGGCCTACAACACGCCGCCCTACTACCGCAAAGGCCAGTCGTCGTCGCTGGCGCTGTGCGCGGTCGGCCTCGTCTTCACCGTCTTGACGCGCCTCTGCCTGCAGCACGAGAACCGGCGCAAGCGCAGCATGAGCGATGAGGCGCGGGCGGCGCTGCGGGTCAAGGGCATCGAGGAGCTGGGCGACCAGCACCCGGACTTTTTCTACACGCTGTGACGGCTCGGGGGCCGATGGCGTTGTTCGAGAGGCGTTACATTAGTCTATGCGCAAGGCACAATGCGTTTCACCTGCATGACCATGTTTTTTATCAGCTGCCGTACATGCTGCGTTGACAGGCAATGTTAAGTCCATCCGTATTGAAGAGCATCTTCAGTCAAGCTTCAGCAACACACAGTGCACCATGTCATTGGACCCCTGTTCACTGTCCCCCTCAGGCTATCCCCGTGTCGTTGCGGCTCCGGTGCGCGTCGGCAAACGCATAGATGCGCTCGCGGTCCCGGCAAGCGTGCACGACGCCCCAGCCGTCGACGCCGCGCACGGTGGTCTCGTGGCCGGTGTCTGTGCGCACGCGGCGGGCGCCCTCGAGCGTGGTGTCGCCGTGGCAGAGCAGCGTCTGGCGCAGGTAGTCGAAGCAGTGGTCGATGTGGTGGTCGGCGACGTGGTCCTCGCCGAGGGCGAAGCGGAGGTACTCGTTGTCGGAGGGGTTGTCGTTGTCGGAGGTGCTGGCGTACCAGGCCTGGAGGCGGAACATTTTGGACTTAAGGGCGGCGAGGCAGTGCAGCTGGTGGTAGAGGGCGACGGTGTACTCTTCTGGGGGAGTGGGTGTGGGTGTGACGGCATCGTCCGTCAGTGGGAAACCACCGGTGAGGCCCCAGACGGCGGGATCGGCAATGGCAATGTGGCCTTTGCCGGCTATGGAGAGGGCGGGTGAGTAAGTGGGACAGCGGAACGCAGATGGGGAGAAGAGGAGAAAAGGAGAAGAAAAAGAGACAGAAAACCTACGCGGCGCCAGACTGTACCACGGACTGTCAATCTCGTCGGGGCCAAACGGATCGACGTCGAAGCTTGCGTCGGGCTGGAAGACGACCTTTTTGGTGGGGACTGCCGGTCAGCGGGATGGATACGACAACAATATCATGAGTCAACGGAACCTACTGTCTCCAAACATGGCCTGCGAGGGCAGGATGGCCGTCACGGGTCCGGGTCCGGGTGCGGCCGCCTTGGCCTTGGGCGCGTTTAGGAGAATAAACAGCGACAAAAGGACGTTGACGGCCAGCGACGCATACGGCAAGTAGTACCAGACGCCGGTCCAGGTGTCTTGTCTGGCTCGTGAGGATCTCTCGTCATTCGTGGCACGGCCCTCGCCACTTTCACCCGACAGAAAGGCAGCCGACTCGGAGTCGGCAAAGTCGTGATGCGAAGCGGCCATGGTGGTGATGGAAATGGTGATGGCGATGTTTTGGTCCGCGACAGGATGCGTTGCAGCGCAAGTGGGAGCCGTGAGGAGACATGATGGCAGGTTGAAGCTGACGGTAGACAGACAGCAGACAGAGGACACAAACACGGCCAGCGAACACGACCAAACAAGGCAGACGGCTACGGAGACGTTCGGTGGAGGATTGATGCCCCACTCGATGTTTAGGCAGAATGCTGACTGCATATGACGCCGGCAGTCGTTCTGAGGATGTACGGTGTATACGAGTATGAGAGTCACTGTCTTTGCGCATCACGTGGCATCAAGCGTACGACACGGCAGGCAAGTCGGAGATGATCTTGACAAGTTGACAAGGAGGGATAATCAAAAACGCGAAGCCGCTCTCCAAAAGACGTGGAGTCCAGTGAGCGGAGTTACCAGCCGTTTGTCAGCGAGATTAATAACATGGAGGCCCACTTATTTACACTCCACGGACTCCACGGAGATTCCGCGGAGTTTCCGTCTTGGCCTTGACTTATACGACTGACGTCCGATGCCAACGGCATTCCCACGACGGCACCGCATTGCACACAGCATCCGCGGACAAACACACAGACCACAGACACAGACCAGACCACAGAGCCAAAAGACAGCCAGACGACGCAGACATGCCGCCGCGTCTGCAAACACGCCCCACGCCCAGTGCCCGCGCGCGCAAGGGCCACTATTCGTGCGAGTTCTGCCGCGTGCGCAAGCTGCGGTGCAGCCGGCCGCTGCCATGCACGAACTGCGTGTCGCGGGGCAAGACGTGCGTGATGGACGCGGAGGGGGCGGGGCCCGTGGAGACGGGGGCGTGGCCAGCAGAGGTGCGGCAGACGCCATTGCCATTGCAACTGCCACTGCCGGCGCGTCACTCCCCGTCGACGCAGAACAGCGGCACGCCGTTGGCACACGAGCCCGGCCACCAGGCGCTGCTCGACGAGGTGTACCGTCTGCGGCGGCTGGCCGAGGACCTGGAGCGGCGCATCCACGGCGGGACGGACGGGTCGACGGGGGGATCAGGACGGTCCACGGAAGCATCCATGCCGCCGCCTCTCTCTCCGCCGCCGCCGCCTCGTCCGCCGTCGGCTGGCGCGCCCGACGCCATGGGCCCGATGTGTGCCGTCGTGACGCACCTCGACCGCGTGTCCATGAGCAACGGCTCGTACGTGGACCTGCCGCCGGCGTCGTCGTCGACGGCGTCGCCATCGGCCCTATCCTCGGCAACGACGGTGGGTGGGGTGGGCGGCGCGGCGGTCGCGACAGAGACTGCCAAGACGACCAACGTCTTTGACCAGAGCGGCCTCGCGCTCCAGATCGGGCCCATCCTGTCCACGCCGACGGCGCCCGCGTTCCGCCACAGCGTCGTCGCGGGCGGCGACCGCCTGGGCGCGCCGCGGCGCATCGTGCATCTGCCGCTGTACCACGAGACGACGGCGCTCGTCGACACGTTCCTGCAGACGGTCGGCAGCTTCTACCACATTGTGCACCACCCGACGACGCCGGCGCTCGTGGCCCGCGTCTACGACCGCGCGCAGCGGCACAGCGGGGACGGGCTGGCGCTGGGAGACGTGCTGCTGGTGGTGGCCATGATTGCGACGGGGACGTGTCTGTACACGCCGGAGGCGGGGGAGGGGGGCGGGGGTGGGGGCTACGACAGTTACGACAATACCACCGGCACCCACGGCCACCCCGTGTTCGCCACCCGCGGCGAGGCGGCCCGGCAGATCCCCTACTGGATCCAGACGGCCCTGCTCCTGCTCGAGGCCATTGTGCGCGGCCCGGCGCCGCCCACGCTGTCGGCCGTGCAGGGCGTGGTGACGCTGACGTTTCTGGTCAGCAACGTCGAGGGCGTCGGCTTCCGCTACCGCTACATTGTGTCGACGGCGCTGCTGCTGGCGCGCGAGCTGGGGCTGCACTGCATTGACCAGGGGGTGGGGGTGGGGGGTGGTGGCGACGGCAGCAGCAGTGGTGTCAGCACCACTTGCACCAACAGTATCCCCCTGACACCCTTCGAAAAAGAAATCGGCCGCCGCGTCTGGTGGTACCTGGCCGCCACCGACTGGCTGCTCGCCGCCCGCAGCAGCGGCCCCGGCGTCGGCGTCTACCAGACGCACCCACACATGATGCGCGTGCGCGAGCCGCGCAACCTCGACGACGACCAGCTCGGCCCGGCCAGCGCCGACCCCCTGCCCGCCGGCCGCCCGCGCGACGTGCCCACCGACATGTCGTACCTGCTGCAGCGCGTGCGCCTGGCCCACGTGGCGCGGGGGATCGTCGACCGCATGCCGCTGGTGGGGGGGTCGTCAGAGGAGTCGTCGGCGGCGGCGGCAGCGACAGCGTCCTCGTCGTCTACGACATCCCCCGACAAAATGCTCGCCCAGTACCGCGCCAGCGCCATGGCGTCGGACGCCGAGCTCGACGCCCTGCTGCGCGACATGCCGCCGTTCCTGCGCATGGAGACGTACGAGCGCGCGGGCTGGGAGGCCGGCGGCGGCGGCGGCGCCACGGACAGCGCCGGCCCGCCCTATCACAGCCACTTCATCCAGGCCTTTATGCTGCACTCGCTGATCCACACCCAGCGCTGCAAGCTGCACCTGTCGTACCTCACCACCTGGCGCCGGCAGACGGGCGGCAGTGGCTGCGTTTTGCAGCCATCGGCGGCCTCCCCCTCCTCGTCCCCCTCCTCGTCCCCCTCCTCGTCCCCCTCCTCGTCCCCCTCCTCGTCCCCCTCCTCGTCCCCCTCCTCACCCCCCTCCCCCACGTCGCGCGCCGTCTGCATCGACGCCGCGCGCCAAATCATCCACGCCGAGACGCAGATCCGCCGCCGCGCCGCCGGCCACCCGTTTGTGCAGAGCCGCCTGTCGTGCGTGCTCTACGGCGTGTTCCTGGCGACGATTGTCCTGCTGATGGACCTCTGCGCCGACAACGGCGAGGATGTGTCCTCGTCCTCCTCGACCGCCGCCGTCGTCGACACCCGCGCCGCCTTCTCCGCCATGCAGATCGTCGCCGACGCCCGCCCCTACTCGCCCGCCGCCGCCGAGCTCTACACGTCCCTGGCGCAGCTGCTGGCCAAGCACCGCCCGCAGCTGCTCGAGGCCGTCCTGGGCACGGCCCTGCCGCGGTCGCGGGCGACAATGGACACGCTGAAGCCTGTGGCGGTGGACACAATGCCGACACTGGCAGCGACAACGACTACACCCCTGCCGTCCACCACCGACTTTGACGTCTTCTACGACGCCGCCCACGCCAACCCGCACGCCCTCCACTTTGACGACCTCGACAACCTGGCCCAGTTCCAGTGGGACGACCTGCTGGCCAACGTGGACATGTCGCTGTTTGTGTAGGGGGGGGGGGGGGCGAAGGAACGCCATGTCGATGTAGATGTCGATGTACGTGTATATTGTATAGTCTAGTAAATGTACAAGTAGTTATGGCAGATGAGTGGCAAAGTAAACACTACACCGCGAGAGTAGATGCACTGTAACGGACACACCTACAGCTGCATCGCGAGAGGACAGCGTCTGCAAGTGCTGATCCGAGAAATGACAAATAATACCCAACAAAGACGACATATTGCAATTTCAAATCAAGTAAAATCAATCAATTAAATAAAATAAAATCAGGGACCGATTATATAGGCATTCTTGCAGACAGGCGGCCATTTGTAAGGTCTGTGCCACGGAAACTCCGCGGACGGAAGACGGAGGCGGAGGACGGGACTCCACGACCACAACTGCACAGGAAACAATAAAACAGCAACGGCGTGCGTGCCAAGAACGATTGTGTCTGCTTCTCATCCTGTTCCGACCCTGTTCCCTCTTTTTCTTCTTTTGTTCTGTTCCTTCGTAATTCTTCTTTTGTGTTGTTCTCCTTTTGTGCTGTGCTCTCTTGTTCTTTTGTTGATTTCTTTTCTTTATATTATATTCATCTGCCAACACCACCGACACCATCAACACCCCAACATGTCGTCCGAAAAAGCTCCCAGCCACAGCGATCCCGACGTCGACATTGAAGCCGCCGCCGTGTCCGAGTCCCCTGAGTCGACAGCGTTCCCCGACTCTCCCGAGCCCCCTGCCGACAATGGCGAGCGTCCGGCCGAGAAGGCACCCCCCAAAACACCCCCCAGAACACCCCCCAAAACCGAAGATGGCGCCACGATTGTCGACTTTGACGGCCCCGACGACCCCGAGAACCCCATGAACTGGTCGGCGCGCAAGAAGTCGGTGACCATTGCGCTGGTGACGCTGATGACTGTCTTGTCGTATGTGGTGCTCTCTCCTCGTCTCCTCCTCTCTCCTCGTCTTCTCTCTCCTCTCTTCTCGCCTCTCCTCTCGCCTCTCCTCTCGCCTCTCCTCTCGCCTCTCCTCTCGCCTCTCCTCTCGCCTCTCCTCTCGCCTCTCCTCTTCCATCCACGCCACTAACATGTCCCCCCCAGCCCCATCGGCTCCACCATCAGCTCCGCCGCCGCCGGCGACATCATGCGCTTCTTCGGCTCCGACAACCAGACCGTCGGCGCCCTCGTCACCACCATCTACCTGCTGGGCTACGCCTGCGGCCCCATGCTCATCGCGCCGCTGTCCGAGCTCTACGGCCGCGCCATCCTCTACAAGGTCTGCCTCCTCTGGTTCCTGCTCTTCCACGTCGCCTGCGCCCTCGCCCCCAACCTGGCCGCCCTCGTCGTCTTCCGCTTCCTCGCCGGCGTCGGCGGCTCGTGCCCCGTCACCCTCGGCACCGGCAGCATCGCCGACGTCGTGCCCGCCGCCCAGCGCCCGCGCGCCATGTCCGTCTACGCCATGGGCTTCATCTCGGGCCCGTCCGTGGGGCCCATCATCGGCGGCTACCTGACGCCCGCGGCCGGCTGGCGCTGGAGCTTCTGGCTGATGGCCATCCTGGCGGGCGCGCTGGCCGTTGTCGTGATCCCCGCCATGCCCGAGACGTACGCCTACGTGATTCTCGACCGGAAGACGAAGCGGCTCAACAAGGCGGCCACACAGGCGGGGCAGAGCGGTGGCCCCCTCCCCTACAAGAGCAAGCTCGACGCCGGCCGCACGCCGCGCCAGCACTTTGCCTTTTCCATCGGCCGCCCGCTCAAGATGCTGGCCGTGCCCGTCGTCTTCTTGCAGGCTCTGTACGCCGCCGTCGTCTACAGCTATCTGTACCTCTGCTTCACCACCTTCCCCGCCGTCTTCGGCGACCAGTACGGCTTCGGCAGCGGCGCCGCCGGCCTCGTCACCCTCGGCTTCTTTGTCGGCTGCATGCTCGGCATCCTCTTTTGCGGCGGCGTCTCGCGCCGCCTTGTTTTGCATCTCGCCGCCCGCCACGGCACCGGCCCCAAGCCCGAGTACCTGCTGCCCACCCTCGTCGTCGGCGGCGTCCTCATGCCCGTCGGCCTCTTCTGGTACGGCTGGTCCGCCGAGGCCCGCACCCACTGGATCGTCCCCATCCTCGGCACCGCCTTCCTCGGCTGCGGCGTCATCGTCACCTACATGGCCAGCACCCTCTACCTCGTCGACGCCTACACCGTCTACGCCGCCTCCGTCACCGCCGCCTCCGCCATCCTGCGCAGCCTGCTGGCCACCCTGCTGCCGCTCGCCGGCAGCAGCATGTACGACCGCCTGGGCTTCGGCTGGGGCAACTCCGTGCTGGGCTTCATTGCCATTGCCTTTCTGCCGCTGGCCGTGGTGCTGTACGCCTTTGGCGAGCGCATCCGCACGACGAAGCGGTTCCAGGTGAATTTGTAGGGGAGAGGGGGGGGGGATGTGAGAGGGGAAAGGGGAGAAGGGAGAGGACGGACGAAGGGGAGAGATGGTGAGGTGACGGGCGCGGAGGACGGTCGAGGAGGACTCACGGAGAGTCAAAGAGAAGAGTCAAAGAGAAGAGTCAAAGACAAGAGTCAAAGACAAGAGTCAAAAGTACTACTAATAATCGTATAATTACTTTATCCACATATTATTATTATTATTATCCGCCTTTCTTAGCCACTCCTGACTATTGGCGACTAGCTAGACAGAACCCTCTGGGGAAAAAACTGCCACAGATCTAAGTGTGTAATC